>MU223147.1:0-40649 GCA_018584345.1 Thuja plicata
AGGATATTGTTTAATCCTTAGCAATTAGGCTTTTCTTGCCTCTGAACTCTGAGTCAGAATCAAGAGGTAACAAGGATCAAGTAAGCATATCAAGCAGTATAGTTCATGCAAGAAAAATCCCTAACAATGAGTGCAAGAGAAGCTGTGTGGCTTAGAAAGCTCCTAGTAGGACTATTTGTACAACCCTTGAAACCCACTGTCATACATTGTGACAATCAGAGTTGTATCAAGCTCTCAGTGAATCCAGTGTTTCACGACAGGTCCAAGCATATTAAGATTTCTTATCAGTATGTTAGAGACATGGTAGAAAGGAATGTGATTAAATTGAAGTATACTAGTACAGATGATCAAACTGCTGACATCCTCACCAAGCCCCTCTCCAAGACAAAAGTTGAACACTTTCAAGATAAACTTGGTATGGTTGATAATGTAATTTGAGATTGAGTCTAAATTATATGTATATTTGTACTAATATATTTAAAGATGTTTAATGTGTAAACTCTTTTGCTCGTCATGTGTGTGACTCCATGATCTAATGGGCCCTCTTGTGTACATTGAAGAAAGGTGATGAATTTTCTACAATATACACTTGTATTTGATTGATGTTGTAAGGTGATGACTTTACTACATGTCCATCATGATGGATATCATGCGACATGATATCCGCAAACATTCCATGATGGTTAGGATCTCTTAAATATCATGGTAGATATCATAAGGTTGATATTATTAAATACACCATAGATGAGTTAGAGATCTTCATGGTGGATTTTATGTGACGTAATATCCGTGGACATGCCATGATACAGTATCCATATGGTAGTCATCATGAGATGTGATACCTGTGCACATACCATGGATATTTGTGAGATGTGGTGAATATCATGTGACTTGATATTCATGCTCATACCATATCTCCTAATATCACGGTGAGGTGACATCTTCTCTATTCACAATTAATGGATTTATTGTGATTTGCATTTTTTGATTTTTTTTAATCTTCCCTAGCTACGAGGGAGTGTTGATGTTTGTAGCTTTGATCAGATAAATAAATATTATATTATGAGAATAGATTGAATAATACATACACACATACACACACATATATATAACAATATATATAATAATAATTGATATCATTATTATATATATTGATATATGTATATTCATAATTAAATAAAATTAAACTTTACCTCTCCTCATATTATTAATGAATCAAATTATATTAAGATCGAATGACATCAAATATTTATGATGATCGAATATATATTAATCGACTAAGAGGAATCGATAATGATCATTATAATACCGATTATGATCGGTATAATGTCATTGTCTTAGCATCGATACCTATTATCATCAGGTTGACTAATCAATATTTTACACCAACTAAGATCAGTCTCATTAGTCTATATTCACACCGATTAATATCGGTTATGAATCGGTGCATGTAAATATTGTGGGGAGATATGTCGATAGAGAGACATGTCTCCACATGTGGAGATGTGTTTATCTATCAACATGGCTCCCCTCTTATATATAGACTATTCTCCTAAAATGTAAGACGATAAGCATATACAACATTCAAATATGAATTCGTCTCATACCCAGTCAGAAAAATTCAGAGATAAGTTTCTATAATTATTTCCTTTACAATATTTAATACTTGTAAAATTATCTTTAATTCCATAAGTCTTCTATCTGTTGCATATCTAAAATAAAAGACTTATATTGCGTAAATTGCCTTTAAATTTTCATTTCTTGCTATATTCTAATTCTCTCAACACTCTACTTATTTTATTGCATTTATCGTGGACCAAAATCTTTGTTTTGTTAAGCTTTCCCTGGGGATTTTTCAATGGTTCCTTCCAAATTTGTCTTATCCCAAAAGAAACCATTTTTTATTTCTTTTGGATGTAATTTATCATTCATGTTGTTCAAATCTTTCAACTGATCTTCTAATTTTATTTTTTCATGTCTTAGTTCGAATGACATTTCAAGCTCAACGCTCTTGTTTCATTGAGCTCATTTTTCTATCCTACAACTTTGACTTCTAACTTTATCTTAGAAAAATCCTACAAGCACCCTCCATATATTTTTGCCTTCAATTCTTTAGTCTCATAATTGTATTCTTTTACCATTTTACAATCATACTCAACAGTAAGAAAATGATAAATTGGTAGAGTATGATGTCCGTGTTGATCTCTATGTTTTGTTGTCTATTAGTGTCCCACACTTAGTCATAATCAAGGCAGGTTGGTCGATCATCACTATGACCGAGCCATCCCACTAAGGTCGAGATTGAGCAACAGTTACTGTCGAGAAATTCAGAGGTCGCTGAGCACTCAATAGATGTGACTGAGTAGATTAGTGAAGAGAAGAACAAAGATAAATCAGATTGAGAGATCAGTTAAGAGTTGGAAAGAGGAGATCCATTATCAACATTTGTAGTGCAGACTGAAGGATCAGGTACTTCTACATTCTAACAAGTGAATTAGGGTAAATATCTTAACAAAGTGGTCCTAACAGGCCTTTGTAAATCTCTTAACTAAGTGCTTACTTTGTTGTAAGTTTAAATCCTTTAACAAGGTAGATTGTATAATTCTGAAATCTCTTAATAGGGAAGACCCCTCACAAGGTAGATCATAAGAAGTGATCAAAACTTTGTAGCCCTAATAGGCACACTTTATTACTGCAGTAGTGAAGATTTGTGGGTGTCATCCCCATCCCAGTTTTACCTCAAAGGGTTTTTGGCTTACCAAAATATTTGTGTTATGTGTTCATGATTAGTTGTTAACATTTATAGCATTTCAATTTATGTTTATGAATACATGGTTGAATCAGTTTGTTTAGAATTGGTAGAAGTTTTACAGATCCGATTCACCCCCCCTTTCAGTTATAGCTTTCCCATATTAAAATTCCAACAATTAGTATTAGAGTACTTGTTCTCTTAAAAGAAGTCTAACCAGTTGAGAGTTAAGATCTTGGAAATGAAGGCTTATAAGTTGGGAAAGGTCATTGAGAATCAGAAGATTGATATTCAGCTGACACTGCGGCAACTTGAGACAACAAGATAAGAATTAAGGAAATCCTTAAAATCTAGGAAGGAATTAGCAACTCAGATGAAAGATACTCTATATAAAGAAGAAGACACTGAAGGTTTATTTGACAATGAAGATTCAAAAGAAAGTAATGCAACGATTGCAGATCTATTGGAGAAGAACAACACATTGAAAGAACAAGTCAAAAATTTGAAGATAGATTAAGAAACTGAATCAATAACACTATGCGAGGTGATTGATCAGAAGAACAAAGCTGAGGAAGATAATACAATGACAGAAGAAGACAAGAGACAAATGGCTACCAGAATTGATGAAAGGATAATGATGTGCAGAAGCTACAAACAATCAGTTGGACATGGTCAACTAGCTGTTATTTGCAAATCAAGAGATAAATAGAAAATAAATTGAAATCACATATCTGAGATCTGAGAACAATCAACTAAAAAATGAGTTGAGATCTGAAAGAGAACTTATTGAGAGGATAAAAAAATTGAATGAAGCATTAAGATACTTTGAGGAACTAATCAGATCACCAAGAATGAATAGTGACACATATGGACTTGGACATACCAAGCACCAGTCTTCCATTGAAGAAGGAGAATCAATAAAGAATGGAGAACTGAGGAATGTAAAGTCGAAGAACAACAAGCCTAGTTGTTATCACTGTGGGAAGCCAGGTCACACTTATCATTGTGGGAAACTAGGTCACACATCAAACATATGTCAAAGCAAGAATAGTAAGTCAAATCCTAAACCTAAATTCAATGGATATTGTTTTAACTCTAAGAAGCATGAACATTAGGCACATGAATGCAGGTCAAAGACTAGCAATACACCTACTTTACCTAGATTCCAAGGACATTGCTACAATTATCAAAAATTTGGTCACAGAACCCAAGATTGCAGATCCAATGCAAAATCTAAATGGACATCCAAGAAACAAGGCAATACACTAAGGAAAGGTAACACATTCAATTGGAATTATAATACTAGGCACAATTGTCATTATTGCAATGAATATGGTCATGTTGCAGAGAATTGTATAAGTACACATTTTAGAGGTAAATCCAAGAGTTGGATGAATTGAAGTATGGTCTGCTATAGTTGTCACAAGATCGGTCATACCAAGAGAGATTGCAAGACCAGAGCCCCGACATCTATTGTTGAGAAAATAAGGAATCAGATGAATATGACATGGAGAAAGAAAGAAGATGTGAGCAATAGTGGATCCAGTGAAGCCAAGATCACCCAATCCAATGGATTAGGTGATCACAATACTTCCAATTAAGCAGAAAGGTATGTAAGTAGCTAATTTCTCAAAAGCTATATTTTATACGATTTCCTAACATAAGATGTATTAAAGTCCATATCTGCATAAGTCAAGATGCATTAGGACAGATTTGAGATAAGAACCGAGCAAAAGAACAGTAATGAATAATTGATGTCGAGCATGAGTACCAGCATATGCCGAGCTCCCATACCAACTGAGTTGATATGTCGACTGAGCATCAGTAGTGAGCGAGTCACTATTCTGACTGAGTGGTGTGTGATAAATGTTATCCACCTACCACTTCATGAATCATTTATTGAAGACCTAATTTTGACCCATTCTTGAAACTACGATGAAGGGAGATCTCACAGGAGCCCTACCATCAATTCCACCCAAGGTACTCATGATCCATGATGTGCAAGCATGGTATATATGCAAATTTTTAGAAGTTGGAGACTTTGAATTGAGGTAAGTGTATGATAAACTATGTGAAAATGGAGTTCTAAAGGCTGATCATCAACATATTTCCGAGAAAGGGTTAGTCCATACCTTAGATTTCCCATGTGACTTTAAGGTTGACTGGACCAAGATTGTGCTAAGCAAGACACATGACATGTGTCTATGGTTGGAAAATGGACCAGTAAAGATTACAAAAGACATTATTCCCCAAGTTACTGGTTATCCCATTGTGTAAGGGAAGCGTACAATGCGCTATCAGAAAAAGGAGGATATTGAAAAGTTCACTTTGGCCGAGTGGAACAAACAAGGAATGAAAATTTCTATGATCACCAATCCAAAAATTAATTTTAGAGTCAGAGTCATTGCACACAAATTCTATCAATCTAGCAAATCAAACAATGTCCCATGTGTACCAGTTGATTAGGCATAAAAAATAGTAAAGAAGGATCGTACTTATGATCTCGCTTAGTTATAGTTGACTCAACTTGCATAGAACACTTTTGGTTCATTACTTGTTTGTATATTATTTTATGTACAAAACACTTTTCCTACAATTGGAGATGTTGTATGGAGTCAGGATAGACCAATAACAGTTCAAATTACCAAGTTCATTCAACAATTAGGAGAGAATTTTGATACTGCGATGGGTAATTATTTTGTAAAGTTCAAGAAAAAGATGAGACTAAGGAGAAGAATCTCGGTGTTGGTGCCCAAAAATGATGGATTATCTTTTGGCCAACTGATAGGTATAATGGTGATGCACCACTTGATACCTCTGCAATTTTGGCTTAATCAAGCCAAGGCTGGTAGGCCTAAATTAACCTTGAACAATCAAATTCACTATGTCGCACCACTGTGTACTCAAAAAAAAGTTCCTCCAAAGGTGGTGAATGATCCTTGGAGGAAAGCAACAAATCTCCTGATAATCTCTACTCTATAAATCTTTACTAAAATCGATTATACTAAGGACTGAAAAGTAATGCTTTTTAAATAATGATTAAATAATCTACAAACTATAGAGTATGAACCAAATGACAATTTACAAATAATGATTAGATTGGTGCCTTCTAAATACTTGGGCTATAGAGTCAGAAAATTCTCAATCCTACGTACAATCGAAGACAGTTTTAAAAACTTGCTTTTAATAAAGCGAGACTATCACTTCACAGGCTTCCACTTGACTTATAATTCAAATCAATCTATATAACTAATCTTATCAAATTTAACTCAAATTAAGAGACCGATAAAAACAAGAGAAGATACGTAGATCTTTCAATTGATATTTAAACTATATATATTAATTTTGAATTATGATACTTAGGGAACTTAACACAATGAAACACTCTATAAAATAGAATATCTGAAAGACTAATTGAAAATATATAACTTATAACCACAAATAAAAAGAAGAGCACTTATCTTTATTAATGTTGAAAAAATAGTACATCATAGTCCATGTTGTAGTTGTGATCAAATTCTATCCTATTAAAATATGTATTTTTTGTCTTGTCTTGTATCTTTACATTATATATATGTGTGTGTGTATGTGTGTGTGTGTGTGTGTGTGAGAGAGAGAGTGGCTTTCACACCTCTTTAGGGTGAAAAGACATAACTCTTATTATAAATTTATTTTGAAAAAATAATAAACTAACTAAAAATAACTACCTAACTTTTGGATTTGGCCTTGGCCAAAAATCCAAAACACCTCATGCAAAGCTAATATTTTTGTTGAAGATAGGAAATTTGAATTCCCGAACTGGGTTGTTTTTAGTTTTGTAAAATTCGAACATCTTCAGCCTCGGTCGACATCATCTTTACATAAGGTTGAAATTCCAACATCTTTGAAACCTTCGCTTACAAAATTTTGATTGTTCATGTCATAGATCTTCCTTCCCTAATCCCTCAACTTTTAAATAAAATGTAATATGTTTTTGTACCCCATTTCATATACTTCATCATATCATCAATTATTGGGCATGGATTTTGGGATGCCATTTTTAGAATTTTATCACTAGATAAGACTCTAAATTTTGCCAAAAATTTAGAGCTCCAACAAGCTCTTTCTAGGGACGTATGCTCCCTGTAAGAATAGAGAGATCTTAGTTATCTCTGGAGAATCAGACCAAGTATTTACTATTTACCTGATGTAAATTGAAGATTTGGTGGCCCCAAGCCCCCAAAAGTGAACACTACTATTTCCCTCTGTCAAAATTTTTATTCTATTCATGTAACACTTTGAATCTCCTGAATATGATATTACTTTGTTCCTTATCTTTATCAACAAGAGTATCTGAAAATAAAAAAATCTCATAATTATTTATCCCCAACATCTGATCCCTTGCTGTATTAGATATATCATCAATGCAGTCTTTGTCTTTTGATTTATGTTTTTTCTTTGAGAAATCATCAGGTGCACTATGTTCTTTGTTGGATGGAGGATCCTTGTGCATATGATCAGTCATATAAGTATCTAAACTATGTTCTTCTTCTTGGATGTTTTCTTGCATACAATTTGCCCCATTTCCATTCTCCAAATATTGTTTCTCCCCACATAAAGGTTTTGAAGGTAACTCATATTTAGGAATTATTACTTCTTTTATATCAAGAATCTGATCAAGAGGGATACTTGGATAATTTTGAATACTTTTCTTCAACATATTATCATTATTATTCTTGGTTATTATAATCTCATCTTAAGAAGTCTGATACAAATCTCGCTCATAGGATGAACTGAATGATATCTTACCTTCTGGATGTATATTTTGAGTGTTATCAACTTCCAAATCATCATTAGGCGTGCTACCTTCATCATGATGTTGATATATTTGATTGTATATAAAATATCCTTCCCATAATGGATTCAGGAACATAGAGAACACAAATTTATCTTCCTCCACTTCCTCTTCAAACAGTGGATTCAAGAACAAAGAAAATTCAGGCACACCTTCATGAGAGTTTTCATCAGGATCATTAGATGTTTCATTAATAAGACTAATATCTTTATTGACATTATTTTCTAAAACTTCCTATTGTTCATATGTTGTATGTTGTTCTATTTTATCTCCATTATTTGATTTTTGGAATTTATCATCTCCTTCATCTGGTACTCCCTGAATATATACTGATCCATTAACTTTCTTATCATGATGAAAAAAAATTTGACCACTCTTCTCAACATGTTTTTGATATTCCATGTCTAACAAAGCTGAAATTTCTCTTGTACTGAGAAGGTTTTCTTCCTCATCATCATGGTCATTGATACATGTTTCCATACACATCTCATCATGTACAAATTCTTCTTCAATCTGATATGAATTTTTATCCTCCATATCATCGCAAGTATTATTATGGTTCTTAGGAATGGATGCTTCTTTATCTTCTGTATTACTAGTGCATTCATCTTCCTCACCAAGATAATCATCAAGCACATGACCTTGTTCAATCTAAGCAATAGCCTCCCTTTTTCTGTCTTCATCTTCTTATTCTAATATATGCACAAGGAACTTTACAGAAGGATCATCCGATGTAATTCCCAATTTTTTGACCTTTTTCATATTTTTTTATTGTGAAGGCATAATGTTTGAAGGTATTTATCGAAGAATGTCCACCGTTCTTATCAAAAAATGTGCAGAAGACTCCCCTTCAAATCTCTTCAAGCTAAAAAATGCATCTAACGGAGACATGTAAGATTCCTCTTCCATATTGTGATCCTAAATCTTGTCCTATTCATAATGCATGTCATCTTCACTTGCATCATGAAACGTATCAAGAAACCACTGCTCAAACTCTCTCCCCGAAGAGATACTTTTTTTAGGTGTCATACTGAAAAGAAAACCTACATGATCTGTCAATGATCTTACAAATAGTTTCATAATCACATCTTCTGCATAGATATGACAATCTAAATTTTTTTTATAAAATGCCTGCAAATGCTCCATTGGTGATTCTGATCCATCTCCACAAAATTTTGGAACATATTTTTTTAGTTTAAGAGGAAAATCTTTCTGACCACCAGGGATGTTATGAAAACTCAATGGTCTATATACTTCAATAATAAATTTTGGTCTTGGATCAAAAAAGTTTGATACTTTATGTGAATATGTATTCTAGTACATACTGAATATCTGAATTTGTAGTAACTTCTTTCTTTATTCGTTAGGTTCTTTTCAATAGAGTCATCACCTCTTTAAAGAGGAAAAATTTACTTATCTCCTTCTAGGTCTTCTCCCTTAGTAGAGTCACTGAGTGAAATGTTTTGTTAAATAGAGTCACCACCTTCTTTCTAGAAGGAAAAAACTTATTGTCTTCTAAGTTCTTATCTCTAGTAGAGTCTTAATTAAATCACCAGAGCTTCTAGGTAATTTTCAACATTGTCTTTCATAGACAACTATCCAGCAGAGTCACCAATTTGTTGGTGCCCAAAAATGATGGATTCTCTTTTGGCCAACTGACAAGTATAATGGTGATGAACCACTTGATACCTCTACAATTTTGGCTTAATCAAGCCAAGGCTGGTAGGCCTAAATTAACCTTGAACAATCAAATTCACTATGTCGCACCACTGCGTACTCAAAAAAAGTTCCTCCAAAGGTGGTGAATGATCCTTGGAGGAAAGCAACAAATATCCTGATAATCTCTACTCTATAAAGCTTGACTAAAATCGATTATACTAAGGACTAAAATGTAATGCTTTTGAAATAATGATTAAATAATCTACAAACTATAGAGTATGAACCAAATGACAATTTCCAAATAATGATTAGATCAGTGCCTTCTAAATACTTGGGCTATAGAATCAGAAAATTCTCAATCCTACGTACAATCGGAGACAAATTTAAAAAATTTCTTTTAATAAAGTGAGACTATCACTTCACAGGCTTCCACTTGACTTATAATTCAAATCCATCTATATAGCTAATCTTATCGAATTTAACTCAAATTAAGAGATCGATAAAAACAAGAGAAGATATGCAGATCTTTCAATTGATATTTAAACTATATATTAATTTTGAATTATGATACTCAGGGAATTTAACACAATGAAACACTCTATAAAATAGAATATCCGAAAGACTAATTGAAAATATATAACTTATAACCACAAATAAAAAGAAGAGCACTTATCTTTATTAATGTTGAAAAAATAGTACATCAGAGTCCATGTTGTAGTTGTGATAAAATTCTATCCTATTAAAATTTGTAATTTTTGTCTTGTCTTGTATCTTTTTATTATATATATATATGTGTGTGTGTGTGTGTGTGTTTGAGTGGCTTTCACACCTTTTTAGGGTGAAAAGACATAACTCTTATTGTAAATTTATTTTGAAAAATAATAAACTAATTAAAAATAACTACTTAACTTTCAGATTTGGCCTTGGCCGAAAATCCAAAACACCTCGTGCAAAGCTAATATTTTTTCTAGAGATAGGAAATCTGAATTCCTAAAATGGGTCATTTTTAGTTTTGTAAAATTTGACCATCTTCAGCCTCTGTCGGCATCATCTTTACAGAAGGTTGAAATTCCAACATCTTTGAAACCTTTGCTCACAAAACTTTGATTGTTCATGTCACAGAGCTTCCTTCCCTAATCCCTCAACTTTTAAATAAAATGTAATATGTTGTTGTATCCCATTTCATATACTTCATCATATCATCAATTATTGGGCATGGATTTTAGGATGCCATTTTTAGAATTTTATCACTATATAGGACTCTAAATTTTGCCAAAAATTTAGAGCTCCAACACCCGGTATCACTAGTGGAGAAACATTATAATGATGTTTGCTTTCTAGTTGACACTGATAACACCTATGTGCAAGCTGTAGTATTAAGGGTAGCATGGATAAGACCATTACCTTATAAAGTAAACATAGATGAAACATCTACAGCTATCACAACTCTACTTGCAGAGGAAATTGATAGAAAGGCCAAGAGATTTGGAAACTATGATGAAGCTAAATCTAAGCTAACTTCAAATTTGAAGGCTACAACAATGGAGAGGAAGAGAAAGAAAATTGTGAAGAATCTTGAGAAGATGTTAGGAGAAGAAGAAGAAGAAGAAGATGCACCAGTACAGATCACAACAGGTCAAGGAGAGGACCAATCTAGTAATTCTGAGGAAAGTGATGATGATGTGGAAGTGGAAAAAAAGGGAAAAAAAGTGATGGTTTCTGAGCTAGCCAAGAAGAGGAGTTCCCAGTAGAAATATACTCCTCCTACCACATATCAATCAAGAACCAAAACATTAATAGTTACTATATCTTCCAAGCCACCAAAGAAGAAGTTGGTAAAGGATTCTAAAGGGGTAGGTTCAGGAAAAAGAAAACAAGTACAAACTGATTTTGAGCTGAGTCAGCCAAAAAGGAAGATGAGAAGAAAATATATTATGTTTAAAGATGAAGAAGATGAAGAATCAAGTGAAACCGAGGACATCAACAAGTTCAAGGTTGCAACACATAAACAACCTTCTAATATTAATGAAATCTATCACAACATCTAGAGTTCAGTAGGTTTGTCAAGTTTCAAGTTTATTAAGTATGAGAAGTTAAGAAAAATATGATAAGGCTAAGATAGAAGAAGCTATGATGGATATGTTAGTATCATATAAGATGACACCTTTGGAGATTGGGAACCTAGTCCCTAATGAACTAGCAAACAAAATTGATGAGAAATGGCAGCATGCCATGATGACAAAAAGGCAAATCAGAGAAGGAGCATTAACTCAAATTATGCCTGAATTAATAAAGAAGCAAAAAGAAAAATTTATGGATCAATATAGGAATAGATTCATTCCTAAATTGAGAGCCTATTCCATACTGAAGAATGATATAGAAGGTTTTGTGCAACAAACACAAAGAATATGGAATATCATCTTTGGATTAATAGTTGACAAAAATAAAGATGAAAGCATATCTAGACAAATTGAGCTTGACAACAAAGAAGACATTGATGAGCTAGATAATACTAAGGATAAAACCCATGATGATATTGAAGATGATATGATTGACATTGCTGAGGATGAGTTGAAGAAAGATGTTGAAGATGAGGAGAAAGATAAAGTTGAGGAAGAACAAAATGAGGACTTAACAATTGATGAGGCAACACAAGGTTTGAATGCCGAGGAATAGGGAACTGAGGCACTCATAATTCTAGATTCACCTATCGAGGCCAACCTTGAAGAAAATGTGGAGGGAGATAAAAGAAAAGATGAACAAGTAGAAAAGTCTGCATTAGATATCTCAAAATCACTTGAAGAAGTCACAAAGGTGACCAAGACTCTTGAGACCGAGAAGAATCAAGAACCTAAGGAGTAAGAGGTCATTCAAGTATTGGTACAATTACCTAATGTTACTCCTCTAGTATTTACTAAAGTTAAGAGTCCTGATACATCTGTCGAGTAGATCCTTTATACTCATAAGGAGATAGTATCAATCAGTGGTGATACTAGTATTCTGAAAGCTGAACACAAACTGAGTAGCATCTCACCATAGCCAATGACGAAGAAATAACATAAGAAGAAGAAGGATAAGAGCTCTGAAGCTACACTTGATGAAGTTATAGTCATTCCAAAATGGGATACTGATAACTTATCTTACGAGCAAATTCTAATCTTGCAGGACTTATTGAACAGGAAGAGGAAGCAAGAAGAATTAAAAAAAGAACATCAACATAAGCAGGTGTTACATGAAATAAAAGAAATATTTTTTGATGCATTTGGATTTCAAGACATGAATGAGCAGGCACCTATCTTGAAACAAAATTTTCATATTGTTTAGAAGGTGAATACCGATGACATAGATGCAAATGAGAAACTCTTGCAACGATCCGAGAGAAAATTTGAGACCAAGGTACTTGAGAAAGGTGCATAAAAGCTTACCAAGAAGTAGGTTGCACTTTTTGATCTGGTCAGCAACTTAGAAGAATTAATAGAGAATGTTCTCTCTTTGTACAAACAACTATGTGATAGTGAATTCTTTACAAAGCAAAATCAACAACTTATTTAGAAGCTACAAATAGATTTGAAGTCAATAGAACAATCACTGAGCATGGATGAAAGTTCAAGCTCTTTCCATTTTAGCATGTTGACACCTGCCCAAGGGAGACTAGCCGAGCTTATGGATAATGATGGCAGAATAAGGGCAAAATTCATTTCAATTCAGACAATGTTGATACCTCATTTGGAGGTTATGCAAAAAGAGGTGAAAGAGGCCAAGGAACTAGCACAGACAAATCAACCTCTAAACATTGTGGAGAGTCTAATTGATCTAGCTGTCGAGCTAGAAATCAAATTTCAAGTTTTGGAATCTTTAAGGACAAGTTGGGATAACCCATTAGCAATGATATTACAGATCCATAAACCATTTTTGGATAAGTATGGTTTGACCCCAACGACCCCAGCAGAGAAAAGTGACAAGCGTGACAAAAACAAGGGGGAAATTTCATAAGATTCAACAAGGGAAATGTAAGTATGTATGTACATATGTTGTATAGGTAGTGAAGTCTTTATGGAGAAAGATCGAGTCAGAATCCTAAGGGGAGTTCTGAGTTCTAAAATTCTTTTGAGTACTATATTTTTGTTGTAAAGGACTAAAGAGTCATGACAAAGTGTTTTTTCCACTAATGACAAAGGGGGAGATTGTTGATCTCCAAGTTTTGTTGTCTATTAGTGTCTCACACTTAGTCATAATCAAGGCAGGTTGGTTGGTCATCACTGTGACCGAGCCATCTCACTAAGGCTGAGAACGAGTAGTAGTTACTGCCAAGCAAGTCAGATGTCACTAAGTACTCAATGGATGCTCAGCAAAATGATTGCCCAGTTGCATAGAAGAGTAAGTGCCAAGCGACAACTTATAGTTATGCTAAGCGAGACAATATTGATCGAGCACCAATGTTTGGTTATACCGAGTAAAATAGTTTTTGTATATGTGTTTGGAATGACACAAACACCAAGCTAAAGTTTTTTCACCGACTTCTATGGAGCATTTAATGATCATGCACAAAGATTTAATGCATTAATTATGGGTTATTTTTATGATCATGGATCCCTATGAAAACTATGCAACCAATCAAAATTAGGGATACCTAAGCGACAAAAGATGATGGATCTAGATCGTTGATCTTGATATGGATGATCTATATATGGGATGCTTCAGACCCTAATCTCTGTGTTAGATATTATATGTTTTGGATGCGGATGTGAAGAGAAGAGATCAAAAATATATGCATGTTTTGCATATCTGAAGCATTGAATAGACAGAGTGATCGAGCAGAGCAGTGAAGAGAAAAGTTGGTGTTCGAAAACATTTATGCTAACTTGAGCAACCAACATACCTTAAGACTTATGTTAGGAGTGGTTAGTTCTAAGTGTGAGAGCTCTGTAAGGTAACTGGACCAACTATAGGGTCAAGACTACCCTCTTCTGCTTCTGGCTCTGCAAAACCAAGGTGGGTACACCTAATCCAGACTAAAATAAACTCTTTACCACACCTTCTACTTCTAGATTTAAACAATAGATAATGGTAAGTAAGTAGTAAATGCCAACCTAGCATTTAGTGACTCTCCACTACCATGGGTGGAATAAGTAGGACAACACCTCAAAAGGTAAAGAATTTTGGAATGAGTTTGATTTATATTTGTGGGTTAGAACATAGACAAACAACTCTAGGAGAACATCAAGATAGGAATAATACTCTCAGATCAGTGCCTTATCCATTGGGCTAAAACCTACATACAATACTGAAACTAAAACACCTTATTAGGCATAGATTCAAAGCCATAAACATAAGAACTTTCAGATTGCTCACAACAGGGTCCTCAAGTAGATATCAAACATAATTAATGTAGTATTCAAAGGATTTTAGTTTGATTCTCAATAAAATACCAATGAAATACACATATGCATAAGAAGAACTCATATAGTAAGCCAAAAAACTCACAATTCCACTGACAACACAAAGGAGAGACTCAAATATGAGAAGAAATTATATTAAGTATGATGAAAAATATTTTTGAATCAGTATGACAAGGAAATATGCAATTAGATAATATGCAAAAGATTATACAACTTTCTTCCTATCTCAATACCATTGAACTACATCTTCTATCTTCTAGACTAGAAACAAGTATTAGCCTAATGCTTTCTACTCTCCCAATTTTCTAGCCCTTTCTAAATGGTCTTGAGTATTCTTTTATAGGAACAAAAATGGTTCAAGCTTCAGACCATTTAGGGTTAGGGTTTACAACCAATCAAATATGAAATTCAATTATGATGTCAAGTTGAAACCCTAAATTCATCACTTCAATCTGTACAATCTAATCTAAAATTAATTCTCCCATCCATGGATATGAGTGCAGCACTCTGATAGGCAAGAAAATCCATGCATGACTGTAACAACAACCCTCATTAATTCAGAAAAAACCCGGTGGCTGTGTATGCATTTACCCTCTGATTATAAATTTATTCCTCTTAAGTCTGGATATAAATACATTCCCATATATCAAATTTCCATCCCTTCGGTCTTCAACAGTTGTACAAAGCCGCCCAAAAGATCAAATCGGGTCATTAATGTCTCTAAGAACAAATATCTATATATCTTTATGAAACCTTTTGTGAATACTTTTGAATTTTTAAAATTTTGTTACAACGGCTATAGGTGGCACGAAAAATGAATCTGACGATGACGATTGAAACCTTTACCAACTTAAAAACTAAATCATTGATCCTTTTTAAGTTACCTAGGCACAAGAATCTGATCCACCATGTGTCGCATAGGCATAATCACTTAACGTTTAAATATCGAGCAACTTTGATATAAGCCTTTGCGCCTACCACATGATCTTTCCAAACTTGTCTGCTCCTTAATTCACAGTTTATCTAGTGACCACACAACAAGCACCTTAGTCTCTTTGTCTTGTATGATTTCAAATTTTTGGTTTTCATCTGGAGATAACACAACTACTATCGATCTCCCTTTCATCTGATGCCTGTCGCTAAGTCTCTTTATCTTTGGAAAAACCCTAAAATATCATGATACTTGGTGACAATAGCCCTTGTCTTTTTATCATTGAATAATTTCACCCTTCATCATTTTATCTGGAGACTTAGCGACAAGCAAAGGATCAAAACATAATCTACGACCAGCATGAAGTCTCCAGGTCTTTGCTTATGTCATGACTTTATCCTGTGACTTGGCGACAACACTTTATCTCCTTATCGCTTGATAAATCTACATCTGTCATTTTTTATTTAGAGACATCCTGACTACCGTTGATCCTTCATCTAGCCACATTTGACAGTTGTTGCTGAGTCGCTTTATCTTTTCTACAAACCCTAATATGTTATGAGACCACACAACTGCATAACACGTGTCTCATCTTTCCCCATGTCTTGTAGTCGCTGGATCTCTTCTGACTTATCAAATTCCTACCATGACCTCACGACTACCGTCGGATCTAATTTTCATCTGTGGTTATCGCCAAATCTCTGGATCTTTAACTTAACCCATGATCTTTCAAGAGACTTGATGACCACTACATTTTAACTCGGCCATTTACCCTGGGTCACTTTATGAGACTTCACGACTGAGGAAGTCTCCATGTCTTGAGATAATTTACAAACTGTGGAGTTTATTAGGAGACAAAATGACCACTGTAGGATTTGATCTGAGATCAACGACCCGCACTAAGTCTCATGATAAAAAAAGAATATGCCATATCCTTTGGAGATTTAGTGACAAAAGGTAATCGCGTGATCGCTGGATGAAAAAGAATATTCAACTCAGGTTAGGAGATCAAGAGACCAATGTGAAAAAGGTAATGTACACATGGGAAATTTTGACTTAAGTGACATGAAAAAGTAACACAAAAATAGAACAAGTCTTAGAGGTTTAGGGTTTTTCATGATTTTGGACCAAATAAGACTTAGGGTTTGAGCTAGAGGCTATGAAAAATTGTAGAGATAGGAAAAGAAGCTTAGAACCATGAAACATTTGGCAAGTGCTAATAGTGGCTCCATCTGGGATGTATGCCTCTCGCAGGAATAACAAGGATTCAGAAAACTCTGGGAGAAGCAAACCACCTACGGGAAAAGAAAACCTAACCAAAAGAAGAAAATTGAAAACAAATATATAGATACTTACTTGTCCATGACTTTGCCATCTTCAAGAAAAGTGAAACTTCAAAAACTTCCCATGAATCGGCAACTCCATAATATTTCCAGTTAAATGCTTTAACATATAGGAATTAGAGCCCCACTTACTATCAATTAGATATGGGCCTAGCCATACAGGATCAAATTTTGCATGTTTTCCTTTGTCCTCTATCCTGGCATTCCACATCAAAACCATATCATCAATCCCAAATTTCCTGGTAGTGGCTTTCTTGTCAAATAAATTTTTGCATTGCAACTATAATCTGATGTTCCCATCATGTGCCTGCCTCCTTGACTCATTTAATTGTATCAAATCCTCCAACCTGGTTCTCATTTCATCTTCTAGATCATCATCATATATTTGGATAAATTTGTACATCTGCAAAAAATTATTCTATGGTAATCTGGCATGAATACCATAAACTAAGTCAAAGTGTGCACATCCAATAGCTTTTTTCACTGTTACAGAGAAAGCTATAATTTTGAATCCTAGGCCTTCTTATTTGCATCCAATACTCTTTTAATAATCTTTATCAAACTCTTGTTACTGGATTCAGCCTAGCCATTGCCTTGGGGGTGATATGGGAAAGAATATGAAATCAAAATTCCATATTGTTGACAAAATTTAGTGAATTCCCCTGATCTGAAACACATAGCATTTCCCACCACAATAAATTCTAGACAACCAAATCTAGTCAATATATTCTACATTATGAAATCAATCACAACCCTACTTGTGGCTCTTCTAGTGGGGATTGTTTCCACCCACTTGGTAAAATAATGAGTTGCCACTAGGATCCATGAATGGCCTCCACTAGACTTGTTAGGGATTTCACCTATGAAATCCATTCCCCTCTTCTGAAAAGGTGCCTCAACTGTAATAGGCTTCAAGGGAAGACTTCCACCAAATTTTAACTTGCCTGAGAATCTCTGACAAGCATCACATCTTTTGACTTATTTGTGGGCATCCTTGAACATTGTTGGCCACCAAAAACTAGATCTCATAATCTTATGAGCAGTAGTCTTAGCCATATAATGGCCACCACATGCACCATCATGCATTTATTTTAAAAGATCATCAGACATGTCTTGATCTACACATTTGAGCAATAATCCTTCATTGCTCCTCCACCATAATTGTCCTTGAATTATTGTATATTTCAAAGCATGCAACTTGATTGTTCTCTTCTTACTATCATTCATATCAGGGGGAGAAATCATCTTCTACAAGTATCCAATGATATCCTTATACCAATCCGAAAAATCCATATCACAAATATAAGGTTTATGTTCCTCCTCTAGCATATCAATGTGGTTAGCATCTAAATTGCTTTGAGCCATTAATTTAGAAAATCCTAAACCTCTTACCAACTTAGTTATATGGACATCAACATTAAACTCTTGGATCTTGTTGATCCATCTAAATCTTCTCCCTGATACCTCTTGCTGGACTAAGATGTCCTTGACAATAGTACTTGGTACATAAGAAATTATGGTTTCCCCTACCAAATAGCATCTAAATTCTTTAACAGCCTTGACCAAAGCATAAGCCTGTTTCTCCATGATCTCATATTTCAATTCTGCTACTTATAAAGATTTACTAAAAAAGGAAATTGGTTGTTCATAGTCTTCTAAATTCTTTTGTAATAACACTGCAGCAATAGTATTATAAGAAGCAAAGAAGAAAATTTGAAGCAGATTAGTATAATCATGGGTTCTCAAAATAGGGGAATCTTTTATAGCTTTTTTCATATCTGAGAAAGCCCTACATGATTTTTGAGTCCATTCCACTTTGCCTCCTTTCTTCATCATCTTTGAGATTGGCAAACTAGTCTCTGCAAAATTTGTAACAAATCTTCTCAAGAAATTCACTTGACCGAAGAAAGAATGAATGCCCTTAACATTCTTGGGTTGAGGGAATTTATAAATTGCATTCACCCTATCAGGATCAATCTTGACACCATCTTTAGAGACAATATGTCCTAAATATTTTCCCTCTGTTACCCCAAAAACACACTTCTTCGGGTTAAAAGAAACCCCATATTCAAGTGCCCTTACAAAGATCTTTTCAAGATGATCACAATGTTGATCTTCTTTTGTTGAATAAGCAGTAAGATCATCTTGGTAGACTGCTAAAAACTTGTTTATGAAATCTGTAAATGCCACATCCATGGCTCTTTGTAAAGTATCCCCAACATTCATCAAGCCAAAGGGCATTCTGACATATACATAAGTTCCCCAGGGTGTGGTGAAAGTAGTCTTGAACTATTCAGATTCCTTGACCTTGATCTGATTGTACCCTGAAAAACCATCCAACATGGACATCATCTTAGATCCTGTGACTCTTTGCAACATTGCCTCCATATTAGGCAATCCGTAATTGTCCTTTAAGGAATTCACATTCAAATTTCTAAAGTCCACACACAATCTGATATCTCCATTTTTCTTTCTTACTGGTACCAAATTTGATACCCATGTTGAATGCCTTATAGGCTTTATGATTCCAGCATACCTCATCTTTTTTAATTCATCCTACATCTTAGGTGCCAAAGTGGGACTCATAGGTCTCAACTTTTGTCTAAAAGGCTTAGTGCCTTCCTTCAATGGAATCTCATGCTGGAATAAATCTTCTCTGTATGCTTTCAAATCATCATAAGACCATGAAAAAACATGTCTATATTTCCTAAGAAGATTTACCAGTAAATCTCTAAGCTTGGGGGATAACTTCTTACCAATGTACACCTTTTTTGGATCTTGATCTGTCTCCAAGTTTATCTCTTCCAAGTCCTCAAACTTATTAACTGCACTAGCTGACAAAGATTTATCTTTATTGTCAAAATCTCTTTCAAGTACAACCAAACCTTTGGGTACCTTATTTGATTTTAATTGGAGAACCTCCTTTCAGAGAATAATATCTTTTCCATCTATGGTTTCCACAAAACCAGTAAAATCCATCTCTTTCTTTCCAAAGTTTGATTCACAAGAAAGGAATTCCGAAATATCCAAGTCATCACTGAAAACTTGCAAATTTTCAACATTGTCTGGAATGGATGGCCTAGTCTGAACCTCTACCTTAGAAATTTTTGCAAAATTAATATCTTCAGGCGTCAAAGTAGTATTAGCCAATAGATCTGCCATCTTGTTCTGATTTCTGTCCATCCATTCAATGCCAAATGCATCAAGCTTTTTGATTTCATCCCAAACAACATTCGTGTACTATTTTAACCTTTGATTTTTTGAAGCATATCTAGATATTATTTGAGAAAAAAATAATTCAGAATCCTCGATGAATCTGATATATGTGATCTTGTGTTTTGAAGCTAATCTCAATCCTATTAGCAAAGCCTCATATTTTGCAATATTATTTGTGCAAGTGAATAACAGAGAAAATGAGAACTTGTAAGTCTTACCACTAGGAGCTATTAGTAACACTCCTGCACCAACTCCTTCCTTTGACTTTGCACCATCAAAGTGCATTGTCCATAAGTTATTCTTATCTAAAAAATTGTCCTTTTCTTCTGATAATAGCATGTGTTGGAAATTTTTCTCAGCTTTACTATCTTGTACTTGGAAAGATCCAATATCTGTATCCAAGAAACAATTCATTCCTTCATCTTCACTCTCCTCAATCATATGAGGATTTCTGACTTCCCTGGATACCCTGATGTTTTTACCAGCTATGTCAAATGTGGAAAATGACAAATCACATTGTATACTTCCTCCCATCGAGGCACTCCATTTCCTAGATAGAAACATTCCATATTGGGGTGGAATGTCAACTACTAAGACACTCATTTTTAATATTTTTTTTGGAAATGAAGCAAGTGTATAAGGCAAGGCCTTAATGGTACCTATGATAGGCACTTCTCTTGAATCCATTGCTTGACATCTCCCATGAGGAGTATCAACCTGTAATCCCATTTATTTCATTATTTCTGTAGAAATGAATTTATTTGATGCACCTGAATCAATCATGCAATTCTTGAGCATCTTACCATTAATAACCAATGTTAAAAAGAAAGGATCAACAATTCCCAAAGGAGGAAAGACATGATTTGTGTTTAAGAAAACATGAGGGATCTTAGAAATAATTTCTTCTGATTCTTTTCCCTTTGTATCTAATTTTTCCTTGTAGTTTCTTTCCTTCTCATTTACTTCTGATTTCAAAACTTTTGTAGTAAAAACACTATTCATCCATGCCAAAGTTGTCTCCTTATGCTCAGGAATCCTCATCATTTCCAAAAGTGGAACTCTGACTATGATTTAAGAAATTAATTGTCCCATGTTAATAGGAGCATATTCAAGATCAGAGATATTTTGCTTGGCAATAATATTCTTATCTTGATTTTGAGTAGGCTGATTCAGTTCAGTTCCCTTAACATCCTTTGGAAATGAAGAAAAAACCATCTCTAGTGTCTTCATCTTAATATTTTGAGAAATATTAGGATTTCTTGGTTTATCTATTGTTTTTACCTTTATCTTCTTCACATTCTCAGTAGCTTTTTCTTTTTATGATATTTGCTTAGGGCTTATTTTTGGTTCTGTAACAAACATACTAGCTGTTGTGCTAACTTCATTGCCAACTATTCTATTCCTCAAATTATATTTACTTTGTGCTTGGGCAACCAAGTTTTCTATGATTCTATCCCTCTCTACACTTAAAGGCCTTCTTTTTGTGAACGGCTCTCCTCCCCTTGCAGTATTACATCCTATTCTATCAATGTCTACTTCCTTTTCCTCAAAGAAAAGCATATCTTGATCCTCAGTTTGATTTTCAAATTCATCTTCATCTGATGAAGATAGCTCCTGAATTTTGTCTTGGTCATCAGATTCATCACTTCTTAAATTTTCATATGCCATTGCATTCCCAACATCATCATATAAATTTTCCTCATCTTCCTTTTCTTTTTGGGATTGACTTGGATACATCTTCTGAGCAACAACACAAGTATCTAGATTATGGGGGGATTCACATTCTTCACACCAGTATTCATCATTACACATATTAGCTGAATTTCTATGAAGAGGATCAAGAGTATCTTTGTTTGGCCTTTCTGTCCTTTATGGGATAATGGGTTTCCCATCCTTGAATTGGTATGGGTAGTTATGCATCCTATTTTGGGGATTATAATTGTTATAGGATGACCTATCATTACTTGGAGCTCTAGGATTTTTATTTTCTCCTGGTTTTAGGTCTTTTACAACATTTAAAATTTGCTTCATATTTATTTCCTCTTTAGGATCAACATTTGAAGGCTTGTCTAATTCTTTCTTTGCAGGCTTGCAATCTTCTCTCCTACCCAACTTTTGAGATACTCTCCTATTAGTTTCTATATTGACAACCATTTTGTAGGCTTCTCTCATGGTCTTTGGATTTTTGTCTCTCAGGAGGTATCCCATCTTAGAATCAAATGAATTAAGATAAGTAGCTAAACAAACTTTTTCATCCAATATCATAACTAGAAAAAGTTTGTGCATAGCTCTTTGAAATATTATGTTGAACTACGCAACATCCTCATTTTGATTCTTTTTTATATTATTGAATTCATTCAACATGAATCCCTCATTGGTATTGTCACCATATTTCTCCTTAAAGAAATCAACTAGTTCATCTATTGACCCTATAGAATTATAAGGCAATCCTCTAAACCAATCCCTAGTATCCTCTACCAAAGATTGAATAAAGAGTTTCATTAATACATCCAAATGTGCAATTTCACAATCATCCATCATATCCTTAAATTTTTTCAAGTGTTCTTCACATGTAACTATATTATTTCCAGTAAACTTGGGAAGCTTATCTCTAAGTTTTCATGGAACCTCATTAGGATATCCTTGGATATTATGAAAGGAAAATTGTTTATACATTTTTGCATTAGTGGATTTCCCTTGGAAAGAAACGTTGTCTTGAGAAGCAGAGGATTTTTGATTTGATGTTGTAGCTACTTCGGGACCAAGCTGAATAGACCTTGTCGTCTGTCTGAGATAGTCAGCCTTCTTTTTCATCTCCAAAGTAGTAGACTCCAATTCTGCCAATTCAAGATCCTTGGCTATGACTTCCCTTTCAACTCTAGCTCTCTCAATATCCATATCCAATTTAGACATATGATCTACCAGACCTTTTAGATTCTTAGGGTCATATTGTAACCCTTTGTTTTTCCTTACCTTTAGAGCCCTGCTGACTAATCACCTGAATGACAAGTTCCTCTTCATCTCTTGGAGGCTTTTCACCATTGTTCAATGCCACAAGCTCTAATAATATTATCATTCTTTGCTCAAGGAAAACTTGGTCCTATCTAATATGATTTTCTCTCTCCTTTTCTCTCCTTTGTCTTATAGCTACCTGCTACTGGATCAACTTTTCAACTTCAACAAGCTTTGCAACCATACTATCAGGATCTGGCAGAGTAGAAATAGATTCTTCTTCTTCTCTATCATCAAGAGAACTATAACCTTCATTTGTACCTAGTCCTACATCTGTAGCCTTAGCTTCCTCATATTCAGATGTATTTCATTCATTTCTACATCAGACTAGTCTTTCTTCCGTGATTTCTTCTCTTTGTCTCTCATTTTGAGGGGTATCTCTAGTATCCCTTTCTCTTCTAGGCTTGTCAGATTTAGATGTAGTTGGGAAATCATTTCCCAACCTATCTCCAGGGTTCTTTCTTAACCAAGACCTTGTTCCTTTATGACTCATATTGGAAAGTATGTGAAAAAATGATTTCTAATACTCAGCACTGCTACAGAGATTACTTCAAAGTCACCACCCAAAAATTGATTGGGATCATAGTACTTCACAAAAAAGATAATTGATAATATGATGAGATTCAAATTAGACCTTACAATATTTATTTTCCCCAACGTTGCCAACTAAACTGTAAGTTGATGATCCTTAAAAGGATTTTATAAATCTTCTATCTTGAACCAGAAATTTTAGGATAATTCTTTCTTTCAAATCCCCAGTAGAATTGCCATCTTATTGGTGTTCGAAAATGTTTATGCTAACTTGAGAAACCAATATACCTTAAGACTTATGTTAGGAGTGGTTAGTTCCAAGTGTGAGAGCTCTATAAGGTAACTAGACCAACTATAGGGTCAAGACTGTCCTCTTCTACTTATGGCTCTACAAAACCAAGGTGGGTATACCTAATCCAGACTAAACTCAACTCTTTACCACACCTTCTACTTATGGATTTAAAAAATATATGAATGGTAAGTAAGTAGTAAATTCCAACCTAGCATTCAGTGACTCTCCACTGCCATGGGTGGAATAAGTAGGACAACACCTCAAAAGGTAAAGAATTTTGTAATGAGTTTGATTTACATTTGTGGGATAGAACATAGCCAAACAACTCCAGGAGAATATCAGGATAGGAATACTACTCTCAAATTAGTTCCTTATCTATTGGGCTAAAACCTACATACAATACTGAAACACCTTATTAGGCATAGGTTCAAAGCCATAAACATAAGAACTTTCAGATTGCTCACTAAAGGATCGTCAAGTAGATATCAAAAAAAATTAATGTAGTATTCAAAGGATTTTAGTTTGATTCACAATCAAATACCAACGAAATACACATATGCATAAGCAAAACTCATATAGTAAGCCAAAAAACTCACAATTCCACTGACAACACAAAGGCGAGACTCAAATCTGAGAAGAAATTATATTAAGTATGATGAAAACTATTTTATAATTTCACCCTTCATCATTTTATCTAGAGACTTAGCGACAAGCACATGATCAAAACATAATCTACGACCATCGTGAAGTCTCCAGATCTTTGCTGATGTCATGAATTTATCCCGTGACTTGGCGAAAACACTTTATCTCCTTATCGCTTTATAAATCTACATTCGTCATTTTTATTTAGAGACATCCTGACTATCGTTGATCCTTCATTTCGCCACATCTGACGGTTTTCGCTGAGTCTCTTTATCTTTTCTTCAAGCTCTAATCTATCATGAGACTAGGTGACTGCATAACATGTGTCTCATCTTTCCCTATGTCTCGTAGTTGCTGGATCTCTTCTGACTTATCAAATTCCTACCACAACCTCATGACTACCATCGGATTTTATTTGCATCTATGGTTGTCACTGAATCTCTGAATCTTTAACTTAACCCATGATCTTTCAAGAGACTTGACGAACACTACATTTTAACTTGGCCATTTATCCTGGGTCACTTTACGAGACTTCACGACTGAGGAAGTCTCCATGTCTCGAGATAATTTTCAAATTGTGGAATTTATTAGGAGACAATGCGACCACCGTAGGATTTTATCTGAGATCAATGGCCCGCGCTAAGTCTCATGACAAAAAGAGAATATGCCATATCCTTCAGAGACTTAATGAAAAAAGGTAATGGAGTGATTGCTGGATGAAAATGAATATTTGGCTCAGGCTAGGAGGTCAAGCGACCAACATGAAAAGGGTAATGTGCACATGGGAAATTATGAATTAAGTGACATGAAAAAGTAACACATAAATAGAACAAGTCTTAGAGGTTTAGGGTTTTTCATGATTCTGGACCAAATAAGACTTAGGGTTTAAGACATAGGCTAGGAAAAATTATAGAGATAGGAAAAGAAGCTTGGAACCATGAAGAATTTGGCAAGTGCTAACAAGTAGAACAAAGATAAATCAGATTGAGAGATCAGTTAAGAGTTGGAAAGAGGAGATCTATTATCAGCATTTGTAGTGCAGACCAAAGGATCAGGTAATGATACATTATAACAAGTGAATCAGGGTAAATCTCTTAATAGAGTGTTCCTAACAGGCCTTCGTAAATATCTTAACCGAGTGCTTACTTTGTTGTAAGTTTAAATCCTTTAACAAGGTAGATTGTATAAGTATGAAAGCTCTTAACAGGGCAAACCCATCACAGGGTAGAGTATCAGAAGTGATCAAAACTTTGTAGCCCTAATAGGCACACTTTATTACTGTAGTAGTGAAGATTTGTGGGTGTCATCCCCATCCCAGTTTTACCTTCAAGGGTTTCTAGGTTACCAAAATATTTGTGTTATGTGTTCATGATTAGTTGTTAATCTTTATAACATTTTAGTTTATGTTTATGAATACATGGTTGAATTATTTTGTATAGAATTGGTAGAAGTTTTACAAATATGATTCACCCCCCTCTCAGTTACTGCTTTCCCATATTAAATTTCCAACAACCCGACCCTAAGAATCTATACACAAGTCTCAAAGTAAAAACCTTCCTTCATGCCTAAACATGCATAGGGATAAATCTCCTTCAAATGGAAGTTACCCTAAGTCATTCTTCATCTCTGTCAACATTTTTTAATGACCAAGAGTAGGAAATAGAAAATTCTATTTTTGAAAATATCATATTTGATTTTTTTAATTTAATTAAATTAATAAAATGGGCAATGCTAACCTGTATTACAAAATCAATGATGACACCAAAGTATATATATTAATAATTTTACGTAATATTTTATTTATTTATTTTTCACTACTATTTATTTATTATTAACGTGAATATAATTTATTTTACATATTACCTTCTACCACGCCGACAATCAATTCCTCAACTAAGCTTCTCCACATACTTTTATAGAACATATAAATTAACGTTATTTAATTAATCACCTATTTTAGCATCATCATTTAATCAGCCAATAAGTCATCACATAGTATATCAAAAGGAACATTCAAGATTATATATTTAATATTGACTACCGCATAACAATTCCAACAACATCATAAATCATACTAATTGTAGTTGTAAACCACTCATACCCTAAAAGTATCCATATCATCATCTAATATCAATGTCATCAAGTAGAATCTAATGTGCATGTGCGTGCGCGCACGCGTGCGCGCACGCACACACACACACACACACACACACAGAAGTCCACCATGGTCCTAACACAAAATAAAATAGTAATACCTAGGAGGGCATTACATCAACTGAGTCTGAGGTCAATTCAAATCTTTCTCCAAGACTTCAAGTGGCATATGAACTTTTTGGTATACAAAAAAGAGAAAATTTGAATTTATAGATCAAGAAAAGTTGGAAGTGGATCAAGATGAGTTAGATAAGGTAGAGGATAGTGAGAAGCTAGTTCATCAAGTGGGGAAGGTAGGATCATCAAATTTAAATCTCAGTATTGAAATTATGCAAATTAACAGAGTATCTCTAGATCGTGGGAAGAAAAATAAGAAAGGGAAAGGTCGCAAATCTTTATCTCATTTGAGAAGTGAAGAAGGAGAGGAATTTGATCAATGCAAAATTATAGGGTATTTACATGTAGGGAAGGGGAAGTTCCTTCCCAAGGAGAAATGAAAGTTATTTCATGGAATGTTAGGATCTTAAATGCTCCTAACAATTTAATTATTGGTGTGGATTTTATTATTAGCATATCCAGAATTTGGTCAAAAATTAATTTTATTATTGGTGTGGATTTTAATGTCGTCCTTCATCTCCAAGATAAAAGTGGAGGCATCCAAAAATAAATTCAACCATAATTAGGTTTCAAAAAATGGGTGACAAAAGAGGATTTGCTAGAGATTGAAATGGAGAATGAAACATACACATGTAACAATCAAAGATTATATGGATGAAAGATGAGTTTTTGTTGTTGATTGAAAAATAGCGGAATGAGTCTCGGCTTGAGGGATCTAAACTTTTTTTTCTTTATCTCCAAATTGAAAAATATCAAAAGAAACTTACTTTGTTAGAACAAGGAGCACTTCAGGAACATTTTTGAATCAAAGAACATGATTTGACAAAGTATTGAGGAACTTAATGAATGGTTTATTTAAAAAGGTATGGATTGGGAAATATTTTTCAAGGAAAATAAGTTATTAAAGGATTATGAGGATATTTTAGTTAAAGAAGAGATTTTTTGGCGACAGAAATCTAGGGAAATCTGGCTTGAAGAAGGGGATAAAAACACAAAGTGCTTCCATAACAACACTAAATAGATGAGTGTTAAAAAAAGTCACAAAATCATTACTAAAGATGGTAAATCTTTAGAAGACCAATTGGAAATTTAAAAAGAGATTTTTGGTTACTATTTAAATCTTCTCAACAACTATGAAGGACTAGACTTATTATCCCAAAATGAGTTGTTAAATGATATTCCTTAGATTCTATTAGATGAGGATAATAAAATACTGATGGGTAAATCTCAAAGGAAGAAATATATAAGGTGTTAAACCAACTACACCAGGTCTAGATGGATTTCGAGCAGGGTTTTTTCAAAAATGCTAGCCAATTTTAGGTCCAGAATTGACTGAAACATTAGAATCAACAAGATTTTCTAGAAGATTCTTGAGAGAAACTAATAACACCTTTATTGTCCTAATCCCAAAGAAAGATAAATATGCTTGTTTGGATGAACTCGTACCAATATCTTTATGCAATACCATCTACAAGGTGTTGACAAAGGCACTTGCAAACATACTAAAAACATTTTGGCAAAAATTATAGGGGAAGAACAAACAAGTTTTATTCTGGGAAGATCTATTTTTGATGGGGTAATTATTTCCCAAGAAGCTATTCATTCTATCAAAAAGAATAAGAACCCTAGCATGGTCATCAAATTAGATATTAAAAAAGCATATGCCAAAGTAGATTGGAGGTTTTTATCCAAATGTATGGAAGAGTTTCAATTTTATAAATCATGGATAAATTTGATATTCTACCGCATCTCCAACCCAATATTCTCTATTCTCATCAAAAGGAATCCATATGGCTTCTTTGAAAGTTCAAGAGGAATTCGACAAGGAGATCCATTTTCTCCCTTACTCTTCATCATTATGGGTGAAGCACTAGGAAGAAAGTTATGTAGTCTCCAAAATAATGGCATCATCAAAGGAGTGGAAATGACATCTTCAGCCCAACCAATCACGCATCAACAATTCATAGATTACACAATGTTATTTTGGAAATGAAGCAGAGGTGAAGCTTTGTAGTTGAAAAAGGTACTTAAGAAATATTTAAGGGCTTCTAGACAAGAAGTAAATCAAGACAAGTAACAATTTTTTTTTTCATGTCAAAGTAAGAGCTCCATCCCAAATTCTAAGTTTATTGGGTTTTAAATAAGGTAAAATTCCATGTATAGAATACTACTGGATAAATCCCTAAAATCTACTTTACCTTGGAAATCAATAAGAGAAAAACTAGACAAGAGAGTGGAATCATGGAAATCCAAATAGTTATCATGGGCAGATAGAGTAATTATGTTAAAAACAACTTTATCGACAATCCCCATATACCCAATGTCTTGTATTGCTTTGCCTATTGGAGCCTACATGGACTTGGTAAAAAAATTGATAAAAATATTTTGGTGGATAAGTGTACCAAGATGGTGAAAAGGGGGGGGGGGGGATAAGTGAATGCTTTNAAAAAATTGATAAAAATATTTTGGTGGATAAGTGTACCAAGATGGTGAAAAGGGGGGGGGGGGTATAAGTGAATGCTTTTTTTAAATATGAAATTAGGGAAACCTAAACTTCACAGAGAGATTTGAGGGTCATGCACTCAAAACTAGGAGGTGTGCAAATAATAAGAATTGTAGTAATCTGAATCTAGTTTCTATACTCATATTTTTTTTTTAAAAATGGATAAGATTAAGAGGGTCAAACCTCCCACACATGAAAAAATGTTCCTAATTGTTTCATAAAAACATAACATAGTTGTTTCTATGCGCCTCAAAAAATATATAGTTAGATTTGTTATTTTACAAAACCCTTTGGTAGGATGATAGGTAAGAGTGAGATCTAGAAGTTGTGTATTTTTTTGTAATTTTCTATTGAGTATTTATTTATTTATGATTTTTTTAAGTGACCGCATCTTGAAAATTTTGTACTTGTTCGTGTAATGATCATAAGTTGCATAAAAATAATAAAAAATGTATAGAATATAGTGTAGAATAGTAATATGTAATTTGTTCTGAATTTGGTCAACTAGATAAAATGTTATTAAAAAATGGTAAAGAAAATTAAAATTTATTATGCTAATGTTGTCCAAAAATAGAAAAAATTCTATGGTCAGAAAGGTGAGAAGATGTATGAGATGATGGTGGTAATTTTAGAGATACCCACTTGATCATTTGTAAATCTGATGAAAAGGAAGTTGAGAAATCATATTGGAAGATGAAAAAATGTGTAAAGGGACAAAAATAGAGGGAAAATTGGCTTGCAAGCCTTAGGGTCATTTTCCAACCCTCTTATCAAGCCAAAACCCACACGGGTTTTAATGTGCAAAATAACCTACTCGGTGTTTGAAAAGTAAAAAGTACCATGCATAGTTTTACATAACCCGTATAGGTTATGTAGAACAAAAACCATAATTTTGAGTTTTCCATAACCTGTATGGGTTATGAAGACATCAAAATGTATGCTTGTAAACATAGAATTTACTACACATGTATAGACATACATATATAATATGTTTATACACACACACACACACACACACACACACACACACACGCACGCACGCGCGCCTATCTCTCTTCATTTCCTCTCTCTCATCTTCCTTCCCCCATCACCATTTGTGTCTATTCGGATCTCTCTCTCTCTCTCTCTCTCTCTCTCTCTCTCGTTCCTAGTTTTACATAACCTATATGGATTACGTAGAACTAAGGCAAAAAAATTTAGTCCTACATAACGTGTATGGGTTATGAGAAAATTTAAATGTTGTATTTAGGTTTACATAACCCGTATGAGTCATGAGGAAATTTGAATATTTTCAACATGCATTATGTGTTATTTCAATATTGAATAAAACCTCACAAATGGGTGAAAATATGTACATTGGTGTTCTCTTTCATTTGTATTGGTTGCAGATCTCCATGTAGAATTTGGCTTGTGTTTGTTTGAAATAATGGGAAGTGTGTACTGACAGGGGAGGGGTGAATCAATACCTCTAAATTTTTTAGTTAATTAACCTTTAAACATATGTAATCAAATATTTTCTTTACTGATCATATTTGTTGTTATTTCTTTATGCATGTGATATCAATTCATAATCTTAATTGTATATAGACATTCATAGAAACATTCATGAAAGTAATAACACATAACATAAGATATGGTAACACAGAAAACCCCTGTTAGAAGGTAAAAAATTGGGGTGGGGATGGCACCACAAAAACTTCACTATCTACATATTGGAAGGGGTCGGTTAAGGCTTACAATTTGGTCACTTCTGATGATCTACCCTGTTAGGAGTATTATTTGGAGACTGGTTAAGGTCTACTCTATTAAGAGATTTAGCAACACTATTTAGTGTGCACTCAATTAAGAGATTTACAATAGGATTGTTAAGTCCACCTTTCTTGAAAGAATTTCTTCTATTTGCTACACTTGTTAGAATATAGACAAAAATACTCATTGGCCTGAGTGTATACAATCTACAATTGCTGATTACAGATCCATTCAAGATTACATGTACAAAGTATCACCTAATGTGATTGATTAATACCTCTATTACTCGGTAGCCTTGGTTCTTGGTTCTTGATAACCAAATTCATCTTTTGTTGTTCTGCTTCTTGAAACTCTCATAAAATTTTTGATCCATAGATGTGCTTGTTGGCTACATTCATCCTCTCATCCATCAAAAATGAATGATTACAACATCTATTTATATAATAGATTGACCTAATTAAGTTTCACGTATTACAAACTTAACTCTATGATCAAAGGTTTACAACTTCACCTTGATCTCCTAGTTTGCATGGTTTTAATTAGTTAGACTGATTAAAACAATTAAAATTATGTTTCTTGTTCCTCAAGAAATGGATTTAAAACAAATCAAAACTTTAAATATAGAATATAACTATTTTATCTAACGTGGAAGTCAGATCCACCTTTCTCAGGATGTAACTAACTTTCAGTATCTGATGCTCAGTTTGCTTTGAAATTAGTTTGACTATCTTTTGGTGTTCCTTTGTTGAACTATCTGTCGGGTTCCCTTTCTCTATCGGGTTCCTCTATTTTTTCTCTTTCATTTTATAGTGTAACCTTCTTTTTGGGTTCATATGTATCATCTTTGTGTTGCACTTTCAGTTTACACTACAAAACTTGTGTCGTTGGGTTTCCCTTTACTTAGCACTTTCGGTCTGAACTGAAACCTGACTTTCGGTGCAGCGTAACCGATGGTTCATAACAACTATTTTCTCTTTGCATACTAATGGAAAAACTTATGTCACCAATCTCCCCCTTTGACATTAGTATCAAAAATTGATATGTGCCAAATACTAAAGATTTATAGTATGCACACCATGTATTTACCTTAGTCATTTCGTGACTCCCCCTATGCATATGTGAGTATAGTATAGTATATGTGTATGTACACTTATATTTATACTATTTCTTCCTTTTCACCTTGTCTTTTCTCTTTATGCTATATTTTCCTTTTCCCCTTTTTACTATATGCTCTGTACATATCATTTTCCTTTTCCCCCTTTTTTGATAGTAAGGGCAAAGGTGTATACCTATAGCTTATCAAAAATATGAGAGTGAGAGGTCTTCATTTCCTCCATCATCTTCTCCCATTTCTCCTTTAAATTATCAAGAGCTATATGCTCTAGTGTGATCCTGGCATGCATGTCGTAGATGCTGTCTGCTACAAACATCTCAGGGGTGGCAATTAGCTGTCTTACCAAACTTATGTGTTGTTGCAGAAGTGTGAGGTTTGGTAAAAGTTGAGTTTGTATCTCGGTAACCTCTTCTCAAAACTATGATCCTGCTTCCCAAAGTTCTTGTCTTAACCTTTTGATTTCAATTACCTTCTCATATTTCAATTTGATTGCATTTCCATCCATGGTTAGACTTTGAGCACTTACATTTAGATCGGAATCGATCTTTGAAATCTTATCATTATTATCCTTTGTGAATTTATCCAAAGTGCATAGCTTTTGAATTAAGGAAACAACTTTAGTAATGATTGGATCTAATTCATTTGTTAATTTTGAAAGCTTTACCTTATTTTCTGCCACTTCTTGGCTGATCTAAACTCTCAATTTGAATTGGAACTTATGTTCTTCTCGTTCCTTAATTGCCTTTTCTACATCCATATTCTATGTTGTGATGATGTTGGTGAGAACAAAAATTTGATCCAGAATAGGGGCATTATGATCAACATCAATGTCGGGGACTATCTGGTTTAAGATATCCCTTGTGGTCTCTAGTACTAAGGAGTCTCGGTGCTGCTTTTTAAGCTTTTCTTGCAGAGATTTCCTTTGAGAAATTTCTCCATATTCTTGGAGTGTTTCAAAATCTAAATTAGTTGGATCACAGTTTGGTATTTCTATGATCTCATCAAGTGTGACCTCCAACTTATTCTTCTTTGCTTTCTTCTTTTTCTTTTGTGATGCACCTATATTTAAAACCATAGCCAGCTTCTCTGCTTGGTCTGATGTGCTACTTGATGGATTTTGTGGTGTTTTACCTTTTTCTTACTGCTTGATGTTTGCCTGTCAGTTGTCTGAGGACGTCTCCTTATCTACCTTCGGTGTATATGAAAAATCTCCTTTAGTGTTCTTAGGAGTGGTATCAACTATCTTATCTTGTTCACCTTTCTCTTTTTTCACTTCATCTATATCTTTTATTTGTGCATATTTTTTGGTGTTATTTCCATCCTTTTGTTCTTCACCGATGACTACCTATTCATCAGTTGTATCTTTCTTTTCTTCAGATGTATCTTTTTGTTCATCATTACCCTTATTCTCGGGTATGCTTATTTCCTTTTCACGTAACTTCTCCTTTTCTGAGATAATGTTGATAGCTTGTATCAACAGTGGTATCTGTCCTGGTGTGTCTACCTATGTTGAATCTATTGTAGTTTCCTATTCATCGGTTTGGTCCTTGACAACAGGGACATCTTCATCTTTTTGTACTTCATCTGTAGGATCTCCTCCAGTAATATCAATAATTATATTATCGGGCCATGTTTCATCTGCAACGTCCATATTCTTGTTTCCCCTTGTGTTCAATGATTCTTCATTGACATCTTCATCAGTGATAATAATATGTTCAGGGATTTGTTTAGCCTGATCATATTTGTTCTGTTGATTTTTGATAAGAGCTATTTGTGTCTTGAGACTTGTATCCTTTTTAGGTATATCAAGTATCTTTCTCCATTTAGCCCCACTCTTCCTGTCCACTTCAAGTAGATATCCTTGAAGCACTTGGTAGGCTCTCAACTTTGGTGAGAACCTCATGGAGTGTTTCTTCATCTCCTCATCAATCTCCTCCATTTTAGATTTGGGAGGCATGACAGAAACTAGGGCTCTTTCCCTAATCTCTTTCTCACAGTGTAATGTAAATGTCCATCTTGCCGATAATCTATCCTAAATTTCTTTTTGCATATTATTGTTAATGACAATTATTCAATTGTGTATGTCCTTGATGTTTACACAAGTATAGTGATGTTTACACAAATGTCTAATCCTATCCAAGCACATTCAGTGTCTGCCAAGATCTCTCGGGCATTGAAGATGACCAAAGTGTTTTTTAGTTCTAACCGAGTTCACTCGGGCATTACAGTGTTGGTTGGGCATTGAAGGATTTCAATTTTGATTGAGAAAAATAGTTAGTGTCAGCCGACTAATAGTGGATTATATTTTATGGATAATTATTTATATGCAGTCGACAGACATGAGTTTTATTATTTATTTGGAAGGATATCAAGGCCGACTTGACAAGGCTTAACATATATATGTAAGGTCAAGTTTGGATTGAATTGAGTGAGATAATAGTGGTGATGTGGAATTGCATGTAAAGTGTGATATGAAGAGTGAAGGTGAAATTAGATGGGATTCTAATTGAGGACAAAACATAGAGGACTACAATAGAATATCTAATTAGTGAGGATCAAGTATTTAATCCAGAACAAAGATCTGAATCAACAAAGACAGTTTCTTATCAAAACATGTCAATCCATTGTTACTTTCTAAAAATTGCAATAGTGATAAAAATCTCTTAAAAGAGTAGACTTAACAGTCTTTTGTAAATCCTCTCACAAGGTGAGATTTCTACATTGAAGTGTATGAAGACCTCTCACAAGGCCACTCCTTATAGGGTGATTAAATCCTCTAACCAGGTCACACCTAATAGTGTGTTATTGTAACCTTTAACATGGTTGGCTCCTAATAGGGCTCACTTTAGAAGAGTGAAAAATAGTGACTAGTTGTTATTGGTGGTTTTTCCCATATTGGGTTTCCACGTTAAATCTTGGTATTATCTATGTACATTTTATTTTCTTTATGGTTAATGTGTCTACAATTAATTACTAAAGATAATTACAGATAATATCTTAAGATTTTCTATGTTAACCGAGTGACAATGAAATATCTATGTTAACCAAGCAACAATGTTAAATTTGTTTAAGACGTCTAAGGGACTTGGATTTGTTTTTGTGGTAACTGATTCACCCCTTCCCTCTCAATTACTCAACACATTTCCAACAATTTGTATCAGAACTGCAAGTGCTTATAGGGAAGGTTTAAAGGCCTAAGCTTAAGATTAGAGATGTCTTACAGAAGGGAGATCCCTAAGCTCAACAAGGACAACTTTGCTGCATGGCAAGATCTAATGAGGCTACATCTATCTACTATTGGAGATATTGGTTTGCAATTCATGGATCACAAGTATATGGAACTACCGAGACCTATGTCTGTGGATTAGATGGTGGAAATGAAGTATCACAACATAATGATGATTGATATAGCCTCTGCACTCAACTATTCTGAATTTGATGAAGTCAAGGTCTGCTCTATACAGTGAAAGAATCAAGAAAAGTGTTAGTGCAATCAGAGCTATTGGTGGAACAATTAAAGACAAAACATTAGTTAGCAAGGTATTAAGAACTTTACTTCCTATTTGTGCAATTAGAGTTTTAGCTATTCAAGAGATGAGATGCAGTAATGACATAACTCTAGATGGATTTATTGGAAGATTATCAACCTTTGAGTTGGATAACTTTGACAATTATTCTCCTAATCCTAGCAATCTTGAGTCAACATTCAAAGCTAAATTAAACTTTTGAAAGATGAAAGGAAAACATATTGACAGTGATAGTGATGATGATTCTGATGATGAGGATCTGGAAATCATTGAAGTATTACTTGCAAGGAGAGCTTCAAAAGGAAAAGGAAAATACAAAGGAAGAATACCATTGATTTTATTTTCATGTGATGAGGTTGGTCACATTACTGCTATGTGTTCGAACAAGGAAGACAAAGGTGAGAAAAAGTTCAACAAGTATAAAGACAAGAAAGATTATAAAAACTACAAAAGCTACAAGGACAAAGGTAAGAAATCTTTTTATATTGCTAAAGATTCTGATAGCGATGAAGATGAAGATGAAATGGTTTACATTTCTATTAAGGATGAGTTAGATAGTGAGGTCTCTCATATAAGTAAGAATGACACCTGGATAATTGATAGTGGTTGTTCTCACCACATGATTGGTGATAAAACCAAATTTGAATGTCTTGAACACTATGATGGTGGGAGTGTTGTATTTCTCTTACTGAAGGAATCAAATGTGATAATGCTTATTGGGTTGAAGGACTAAGGTGTAATCTACTAAGTGTGGCAGAGCTGAACAACATTGGTTTCAAGGTAAAATTCATGAAAGGTAAGGCCAAGTTCTTGGATGGTAGAGGAAACCTAGTTGGAACTGGTAGGAAAACAAAAGGTAATCTATTTTATCTTGATCTCAATGAAAGTTCATGTTTTATTGCACAAGTAGAAGAAAGCTGGTTATGACATAAAAGGTTGTGTCATGTGAACTTTGACAACCTGGTCAACATAAGTAAGAACAAAAGAGTAAGAGGTATTACTATTCTAAAGAAACCTGAACTAGCAATATGCAAACAATGTCAAATTGGGAAGATGGGAAAAACTAGCCTCGAGAGCAAGAATTACAATATAGAAGAAGTCTTGGAATTGGTTCATACTCACTTATGTAGACCAATTGGAACAACAAGTTACATAGGTGAGAAGTACTTCATTCTATTTGTTGATGATCATTCCAAAATTATGACTGTTATGTTTATCAAAGAAAAATCAGAAGCCTTTCAAAAGTTCAAATGGTACCTAGCTAGAGTTGAAAAAGAAATAGGAAAGAAACTTAAATGCTTAAGATCTGACAGAGGAGGAGAGTTCATTTCTAATGAATTTAACAAGTTCTTCAATGAAAGAGGAATCAAAAGATAGGTATGTGCCCTAGGTACACCACAACAAAACGGTATAGTAGAAAGAAGGAACAGATCCATTATGGATTGTGCAAGAACCTTGATGATTGAGAAGGATGTTGCTACCAAGTACTGGAAGGAAGCCATTAGCACTACAATTCACACCTTGAACTGAGGTCAACTGAAGAAAGGTACTGAGAAGACACATTTTGAATTATGGTATAGCTACAAACCTAATGTTCATTATTTCAAAGTATTATGGAAGTAGATGCTACATCTTGAAGGAAACAAGAAATGGAAAATTTGATGTAAAAGGTGATGAAGTTATATTCCTAGGCTACTCTAGCAAAAGAAAAAAATATAAATGTTTAAATCTCACTACTCATAAAGTAATAGAAAGTGTGCATGTAAAGGTCGATGAGTTTGCAGAGAGAAATGAAGAGAAGAGAAGTAAAGAGCTTGAAGACTACATAAACTTTTTGTATTATTAACCTGATACTATACCTAAGACACAGGCAATGGTGATTGGAAAACAAGCATGTGAACCACTGAATTCATCAGCACAAACCTTGTTGCAACATGTGCAACTAGTGATGATAACTAAAGAAAATGAGTCACAAATAGAGGGAACCGAGTCTTAGATTGAAGAAACTGAGTCGTAGAAAGAGGTACCTGAGTCATAGACAGATACACTCAAGTCTCAGACAGTGGAACCTAAGTATCAAATAGAAGAACATGACAGAATATTTGAGCATGGTGAATATAGTGGAGCAAGCTGAGAATCAAAGCAGAAGGATCTTGTACTTGCAAAATATGTTAGAAGGGATCATGCACCTGAAAAAATAATTTGATATCAGACATAAGGTGTAATGACAAGGAGAAAAATAAAAGGTACATGTTTACTTAGTAAAATTGAACCTAGAAATGTTAAAGATGCATTGAATGATGAGAATTGGATTGAAGCAATAAATGAAGAAATTGAATAGATAGAAAAGAACAAAACCTGGACTCTTGTACCTAGACCAAAAGGCAAGAATGTGATTGGTACTAAGTGGGTTTTCAGAAACAAGATGAATGAGAAAGGTGAAGTTTCCACAAAAAAAGATAGATTGGTATGTAAAGGATATGCTCAAGAAGAGGGTATTGATTATGGAGAAAATTTTTCTCCTATTTCAAGACTTGAAGGAGTCAGAACCCTTCTGGCATATGTCGCACATAAAGGATTCAAGGTCTATCAAATGGATGTAAAATCTGCATTCATGAATGGAAATCTTGAAGAGGAAGTATACATTGAGCAACCTGAAGGCTTTGTAGAACCTAAAAAAAGGAATATGGTTTATAAACTGCACAAAGCATTGTATGGAATGAAAGCAAGCTCCGAGAGCCTAGTATGAAAGACTGCATGGTTACTTGATAAGTATTGGATTTCAGAGAACTAATGACAAGAGTAGCTTGTACATCAAAGGACCTCAGAACAAGATACTATTAGCAGAATAATTGTTTATGACTTATTGTTTACTGGATATGATGACTTATAAAGAGCATTCTCAGTGACTATGAGTAAGGAATTTGAGATGTCTATGATTGGTGAAATCAAATTCTTTGTTAGCTTACATGTTTATCAAATGAAGGATGGTATCTACATTACTCAGTCTAAATACATAAAAGAGATACTGAAGAAATTTGGGATGGAAGACTCTAGACCAATTGGAACACCTATTTGTACTGGACATAAGCTAGCTAAGGATGATGATTCAAAGGAGGTAAATCATACTACATACAAATCCATGATCGGAAAACTTCAATATGTTGTTCACACTAGACCTGATATTGCATTAGTAGTCAGTATTATTGCAAGGTTTTTAACTAATCCTAGAGAGAATCATTTAATGGATATCAAAAGGATTCTGAGATATCTTAAGGGTACTAAAGATTATAGATTTGTTGGAGATTTGATTCTGAATAGTTGATTGATTGTATGTTTGTCATTGATGACAACATATAATACATATCAGTACTTCTGTATGTACTTATCCATATGATGACATGAAGACTTGCATGGATATATACATGTTGTTGACATGTTTATTATGCTATGTTCATACACGCAGACCCAGATATGATGTTTCAGTAAAGATATGTAATTCTGTTGTTGGCGGTTACAGTTCTGGGAGAATAACGGTTTAAGGCCGACGTATGTAATGTGTTTATTGAGTTGCACCTATCTTCAGGATATGCATGTGTATATTCATAATTAGTTATGAGTTTTTGATATTAATCTAAAGGTGCCAAATGTATTTCAAGAAGATTACAAAGTTATGGTTAAATTGGTGAAGCCGACTTAGTGAAGCAACGCGTCTATTCATTTTGTACTTGCACTATTGTAATTATGCTTGCGCGCTTAATAGAGCTGACAAGGATGTTATGAAGAGTTTTCTAACAGGTCCCATGATCTCATACTTGGAGTATGTACTTATAGAAGGTCATTTGTGATAAGAAGAGTTGCGAAAGATAGAGATAAGAAAAGTAGAGCAGAGTGTTAAAGCAACAGAGCTATATTTATCATATGTTGATAATATAGATATTGAAGCTGAAGCTTTCACAATCTAGATAAGATTTTTGTAGTGCTTTACAAGAGGTTAAAGCATCAGCGCACAAAAGGAACTGATCAGACAAGCAATGTCACAAACAACAGTTCACATTGTTGATATAGTGTGTATCAAATAACCAGAAGGTTGTAGCCTTCACCACTTGGACAGTGAGTCCACCACCCCTAACATGGTTATTGTAAAAGACTCCTAACAGGGTTAGACCCTTAACTAGGCCACTATACTATTGCATTGTAATGAACAAGTCCTAACAGGGTTGAAAGATCTTTTAACATGGATTACTACAAACAATATAGTTCTTTGTGGGTACTAATTCCCACCGGGGTTTTTACCATTTGGTTTCCCTGTAACCAAATTGATGTGTTGTGTAATGTGTTATCTGAATGTGCATTTACTTTTTGGATTAATAAATATAAGAAAAGATAAAGTTGCTGATAACTGATTCACCCCCCCTCTCAGTTATCCCTGAAGTATTCTAACAATTGGTATTAGAGCCAAGTGCCTTGGAGAGAAAGCCTAACAGCTTAAGGTAGATCATATGGCATACTTCAGAAAAGAGAATCCTAAGTTCGATGGAGAGAACTATCTAGATTGGAAGAACAAAATGATAACACATCTACAATGTGTTGGCTTTGAGATCTTTGAGATTTCTACACAGGAAGTTGATATTCCATCTTTAAAAGACCTTGCAAAGGATGATGCTACTAATAGACAAAAGGAAACATTTACCAATAATGCAATTTCCAAAGAAGCCCTAATCAGTGCCCTATCGGACAGTGAATTTTCTGAGATCAAGAAAGTTGACCGAGATTACACCATATGGAAGTATTTGGAAGATATGTTTGAAGGAGACATCCAAGCAAAGAATGCGCGCAGAAAGACATGGAAAAAGAAATATAATAGTCTTGAAATG
>MU223147.1:51638-68054 GCA_018584345.1 Thuja plicata
TCATCAATAGTTTTAGGAATCTTATTCTTTTCTTTTTGGATAGATTCATCCTCCTAAGTATCTTCTATATCTTCCTTGGTTAGGATTAATTTCCTTCTCCTCTTTGGTGCTTTTGTCTATTTGGTTTGAGGTTTTCTTTTGTATGTCCTTGACCTTTCTTTATCGGTGAAGGACTTGCATCCTTTATTGTCTGACTCCTGGTCCTAGATGCAGTAGTAGTCCTTGGTTTCTTAGCTGGTGGAGGTAGTGGTTTATCTGACTCTGTGGACTCTGAGTCACTCTCCTTCTTAGATTCACCTATGGGTGACTATCCCTTGGTTTCTTCTTTCTGTTCAATTTCCTTTTCATTCATCGATAGCTTTTTCTTCAAGTTCTTGACCATTTTATCTTTCTTTCTATCAATATTTTTCACAACTAAGCCAGTTTTGATCCTTTCTTTGGCTTCCTCATAAGTTCCAAACTTAGGTTGTGTTTTATCTAATGGCTCATTTATCAATGCCTCAATTGCATTTGATACTTGATCTATGTTCGCCTCATAATCAAGTAGTGCTAGTCATGCTGTCCTTGGTACAACTGGCTTGATGTAGGTGTAGTCAGTGTCCACCATAAAACATATGTCAGTCTTGAACTTTTCTATTAACTGTTCTAGAATCCTTACTTTGTTCTGCATTCTATCTTTGAATCTAGTAAAGTATTCATCCACGACTAATTCAAAATTGTCTCCTAGTTATTTGATGAACTTACCAATCTGCATGGTCACTGGTCTTGTAGTGTCCCATTTGACATTTCCTATAGATGGGAAGGATTCTTGGAAATAGAAGAATATGCACATGATGAGTGAACCAAACTTACATGAATTGGATTTTTTAGTCCTTATTATCTTCATGTCCTCATCCAATTGTCTTAGCAGAAGTTCTTGACAATCTTGTATGCTGTATCCACTACTCTGGATGCAATACTGTTCATCTTGCTAGCCTGAAAGAACTTGTATCCTAAGACACATGCTCCAAATTTTAGTTCATCATCACTGATGGTGGATACCTTTAGTCCTCTTCCATCACATGATACTCCAGTATTCTTCTCAATGTTAGCTTTAGGTGGGTGTTTCAATGCCTTTACTTTATCGGTTATGGGATAACCAGTAACAACGTGTATAACATCCCTGGTTATTTGTTTTGGCTATTCTAGCCATAATTTTTGGTCATGTATCCTACTCAGTACTAACCAAATCCATTCAATTTTGAATTCCTTTAGGAATCATAGGGCATTTGTGAGACCTTTTACCTCAATGTTCTTATGCTCTTCCTTGAGAGTGCCATCATTGTTGCAAATCTTCTTGTGAAGCAACCCCAGGACATATCTTGTAACGAGGTTCGTCACAGGTTGGATTCTTGATAAGATTGACCTTATTCTTCTTATCATTCTTGAGCTTAGTAGTTCTTGATGTAGTTTCCATCATTTATGAAATTAGGAATTCTTCCCATAAATGAAAAGTAGAGTTCTCAGTTATCTCTGTTACTTACTTCAACCTCTGTAGCTGTTAGGAATCTGTTTGGAGTGCTGTGAACCAGGTTGCAGTCGCTCTGCAATCTTTTCACTTTGTGCTCTGGTTTCTCTCTGTCTCTTCACTCTAATTGCTTGGTGAAAAATGAAACCCTTCCATCATCTATTTATAGAATTTTCCCTAAGTCAAGTCATTAATGATCAACCACTTCTTGGTGTGTGAAGACGGAGTCGTCGGGTGATACACAATAACATTCTCGGTGATAACATGATGTTTTAGTGTCTATGATAATTGGAGATCTTATCTTGACCTATCTCGATCATGATAAATCATTTTATTCAACAAGATTATCATTTTGACACATGGTGCTTTTGTGGGAAAGTAATTTGAAGATCATTTTTATGTCAATGGAAGTTATTTATATATAGAGGGAACTTCTCATATTAAAAATTTGTTGTAAGTTGTAAGAGTTGTTTTCGGTGATGCAATTAGCATTTTGTGATTTCAATTTGAAGTTGTGATCATAAATGTGATAGATAGAGAGCAGAGATAAATTATAGATTACAAAGAACTTATTTTATCTGACAAGCAATCGGTGCTACATCTAGATCACTAATCGTGTTGTTCCCTAATAGTTGTAGCAGGCAAAATCCCTTAACTAGCTAAACTTTAACAGGTTATTTTTTAAAATCCTTTAACATGGTAACTTCTTTATTGAGGTTTGAAATCCTCTAGCGAGGTAGATCATAGATGATTTGATTGTACTCCTAACAATGTACTAGTCACTCATAATAGGGTGAACCCTTAGAAAGGGTATTTGTAGCTCCTAATAGGAAAAACACATTTACGACAATATTGGGCTTGCGGGTGTCATCCCCACCATGGTTTTTTCCTCTTACAAGGGTTTCCACGTGAAAATATTTGTGTCATGTGATAATTTTGTGGATGCTTGATATTACTTTCTTTTATGTATTTGCATCAGTTATATGCTTTATAGTTTGGAAAGTAATTCAACAATTACCTAGATCAATGGTTGAATTTGTTTACTATCTATTTGTACTGATTCATCCCCCCTCTCAGTACCTATTAATTCCAACAATTGGCATCATAACATAGGTCCTCTTGGTGATAAGCCTAAGAGCTTGGGGAAAGGATACACTATTATGAAGGGTTATAGGTATGAGATGCAACTTGAGAATACAAACAAGATGATCATTCAGCTGCAGGAAAAGTTGAAGAAGTCACTTGCCAAAAGGAGAGAATTCACTAAAAAATTGAGTGAAAGTCAAGACTAAATAAAACAACTATCTAAAGGAAGTACATTTGAAGATTCTAAGGAGAAAAATGCAGATCTGTTGATTAAGAACAAGGGTCTCAAAAAAAATGTGGCTAATCTGAAAAGAGAACTTGAATTCCAATCTATTAAGATGTGTGAAGTCCTTAGGGAAAAAGGAAAAGTTGTAGATGCAAAGAAGACTACAAAAGCTGCCAAGAAAATTGTTGATGATGCCCTAAAGGAAAAAGATGAAGAGATTTTCAAACTGAGACAAGAATTTTATTTATATCAAAGTCCTATGCAGTATACTACTGCAGAGAATCTTCAAGTAATAATATAGAATGAAAGGCTTAGAGAGATGAATGCGACATTGAAGAAAGAACTAAAAACTGAGAAAGAAGCAAATGAAAAGTTGAAGCAATACAATGAAATCTCACAAAATCTTGATGAACAACTAAAGAGACAAAGAAGAAACAGAGACATGGCTGGTCTAGGTTATACATGAGAAGGAACATTTAAAATCAGTGAGTCCTCTAAATTTGAACCTAAGGGGACACAAAAATATTAGAAGGTAGATCCAATCATATCAGGTAAGAAATCTCACAAACCTACTTGTTATAACTATGGAAATCTTGGTCATACTACAAATGTGTGTAGGAGCAAATCGGTGAATACAACTCACTCTTTCAATGGTTATTTCTATAATTGTCACAAGTATGGTCATACTGCATATGAGCTTGTAGATATAGGTTTAGTAGTAGATCCAATGGTGGTAACTTTGATGGATATTGTTTTACATGCAAAAAATATGGACACAAATATGGATATTGAAGGTCAAGAGTGTATGCACCTAGGTCCCCTATCGCACCGATGAACACTGTTAGAAGGGAAAGACAATTCAACACTACATGTTCTGTATGTGGTAACTATAGACACCTAGTAGTAAATTGCAGAATCAGAACTCTGAGAGGTGATGCTTGTCCTTGGAACTCAACCGGTATGGCATGTTTTATCTATCATAAGATAGGTCATCTAGCTAGAGATTGTCTGTTAAGGAACCAATTTCCTAATCGATTAGAAGATAGGAAAGTAAAGCAAATTACTATTGTTGATGAAATCAGAAGTGATATGAAGAAGACATGGGTAAAGAAAGGGGAACTAAATTCAACTGAGTTGACTGAGAACTCCATAAGTTTAGGAAGTGTGGAGGCTCCATCAGTGAACTAAGCATATTATTTTCTTAGGGGGAGCACTTAAAGACAAATCCATTACCGATCCCCTATATTTAAGAGCGGTAAAGATTTATATGCACATGGGTAAGTGCAAGAAGTTGAGACCACTTACGGTGGAACTTTCATACTTAGCCAAATTCACAAAATCACACTCAACGAAATTGGTTCTCTTAAAATGAACGGGGTCTCTTTTATCTTTGGGATCCCAAGCCTAAAATTTTAGAAATGGTGTCCCATTTCAAAACATGATCCCGTTTCAAAATGGGGCCCTATTTTAAAAAATGAAATGGGACCCTATTTCAAAATGGGATCCCGTTTTCAAAAAATATTATTTTTTAATGAGAACCTTCCATCGATTCATTTATATATTATGATTTAGAAAAAAGGTTTATGGGGTAACATCTACTAAACAAGATCTTGTTTCTAATTTTTTTGAATTTCAAGCCTACTTTTATTGTTGGCTTTTGATTTGGAAAGAGGCTTGGGTAGCCGAACCATAGCCTTGGACCTAATTTGACCTGTAACTTGAAGGCTCTGCTAGTGTCCATACAAAATAAGGACTATAGACATATATCTGAAGAAATTTCAAGAGGAATATTTTGACAAAATAAAAACCCAAATTATATATTAGACCGTGCAGATTCCATATATGTAATTTGTTTGTAAATTTGATTAATTTTTCTATTTTCATTGAATTTCTACTAAAATAGGTCTACAAACTAAAGATAACAGGCTATTTTGTTATTTTAATAACTTTTTTATTTGAAAGTTTCTCGCAAATTTTATACGACATTAAACTAGAGAATTATACACATTTTAAAAGAATAATTAAAAAATCATATATTTTGGTCAAATTATGCTTGTCGTACATGAGAGATTTAAAAAAAACAATTAGGCCTAATAAAAAAATATATTCAACAAAAAATACAAAACAATATTGTCATCAATCTTAATTGTGTTACATACCATTTTTCAAAAGGATTTAGAGAAATAGTTTCATGTTGGTCAAATTTTACTTGTCGTACTCGAGCATAGTATGGTCTTGAAATAAGGATTTTTAAAATATGGGTTTTAGTAATGCCTTTTGAAAATGAAATTTGAAATCTAGGTATTAAAATAAATTACATATTTGGAAAGTAGACTTTGAGTACTACAACTTCTATTATTAATTTTTTTAAGATTTAGTTTCTAAGTACTTCAAATATTCATATCAAACATGATGAATTTGAAAACAAATAGGAAAAATAGTTCCACTTTTGGGCCAAAAGTGGACTCAAATTCTTGATGGCACCCACATTATGGTGTAAGTTTATATGATTTTGTTTTTGAGATTATGTGTAGACTACATTGAGATTTTATGGTTGATATCTATTTGATAGCAGTTATTATTGTAGGTTGAGTACCAATCGATGGATACGTGTTAACTGATGACTTGACACTATTCCTATCATTGAAATATGCAAAATCTATTTTTGTAATGATAAAAGAGGAAAGGTAACTTCATTTCACACCTTTACTTTCATTTGAGAATTTGAGAGCTAGCTTGAGCTATTGTGTGCAACAGTTACTTTTGTGATTGAGATTTCGAGCTAAATTGATGTCAAATTTTCATGAAGCTCTAATCGATGCATTGCAAGTTATCAGTTTAGTCTGTTTTCAGATTTGGGTGTTGTTGCAATTGATGTCAAATGGAAAAGAATGTTGACTCCAGTTCTGGTTAACATATCTGAGGATCCTCAACCCGTATTCAAACTACATCCATGCAAAGAAACCAAGATTGATATGTTTGGTTCTCTATCCACTATCCCTTGGGAAGTAATGTTGATTGAAGATGTTCGGTCCTATATCCATTTCAAAATTAAAGAACTGTGAGCTAGAGAAATCAAGAAAGAATACAAGGGTATGTGCATCAATGGTATGATAAAAGATGAGCACAAACATCTACAAGATAAGGGTTTAACTTATGCAATGGACATTCCCACTGAATTCTATCCCCATTGGATTTTCCATGTGATAAGCAGAGTGCATGAAAAGTTCATATCGATGGATAGACCACACAAGATTTCAAAGACAATAATTCATAGGGTCACAAGATTTCGAGCACAAGGTTTGGAATGTACATTGATAACAGTGGTAACTCATTTTGTCACTAAACTAACTAAATCCAAACAAGACCATAGAACAATAACAATAGATCATATTGAGATAAGGAAGTTTTCTTTCTATCCATGGTGATAGGTTATAGAGTTTACTAGTCTAGTTAAGTTAACAATGTCCCTTGTGGTACTATTCATGTCGCCTATCGAATTGTTAAAGATGATCCAATGTATGATCTATGTGAGATGATCAGAAGTCAATTCTTGACAAACATGGAAAGGATAAAGAGAGATAAGGGACAATGATTCAAGTATTGTGCCCTACTGGTATGTATGCTTTTCTATGTGCAAAATTTCTTCCCCGATAGAGAAAATGTTACATGGTCAAAGGACAAACTGATAGTTATTTAGATAAGTGAATTCATAAAGGAATTAGGTAATAACTTCAATAATGTCATGTGGGGTTATTTCAAAGATTTCCAATCTAAGATGCATAAACAAGAAAGGATTCCAACTAGTATTGTAGAAAAGTACAAGAATGATATTTATTTTCTAGTAAACACTGATTCATGTATTGTGCAAGCTATGGAATCTAGGACATATTGGCTTCCTCCTATGGGATATGAAGTCTAGAGGGTGATTTAGTAACTTTAAATATTGATGAGTTGTTATCAAAGCCCTTAGAAAAACAAGCAAAGAGCTTTGGAACCCATGATGAATCATTTACCAAAATTCAAAAGGAATTGAAGAAACCAATCATTGAAAAGAAAACTAGGAGAATGGTGTCTAACCTAGAGAAGAAGTTTGGAAGTAGTGATGAAGGAACATCTTGCACTGCTACAACTGAAAATGAAGCTAAGGTGAAGATAAAATAGAGAAAACTAACTGCTAGTGAAGTTAAGTCTAAAGTAGTAATATATAATATCAAAAAATGAGAGAGAGAAATGGGTTGAAAATAAATTTAGAGGGAGAAAGGGGAGGGAAACTTCAAAATTCAAAATTTTGGCAGGATTTTTGGGTACTTGAAAATATCGGGTACCTAAAAAAATTAGGTACCTAATTAGGCTCAGTATTGCTTTGTGCTCCAAACCTACCTGGTCAACTCTTCAAATGTCTCAAAAATTTGTTTTTCCCCTGTTTCTCTAAGTTTCAGACTTCGACCATGTAGCTGGCGACTTTTTCTTCACTCAAAATTGAAGAAATAAAAAAGGTATTTTAAGGAGATTATCAGCTTTCTATCGATATAATTACTGTCAAATTTTAAATTCGGTAAGTAATTATTAGTTATTTTCTAATTGAGTTACCTCTAAAGTGTTGATTTACATACTGATTGAAAAATGACTATAACCTTCATATGGTATAACATTTTTGAAATCTAAAATATACGTCACATTCTATGCTTTGCCTACTATAAGGGAATTTGTTTTTTGAATTTGGTAAAGTTTTCAATGAGTTAAGGTGGTCAGACACGGGAGTTTTTTAATTCTAAAAATGTTGTAGCAGAAAATTTATAATTAATTATTTTTTTAGAATAAAATTACACAAAAATATGCGTCACATCCGGGTATGAGTCTACTATGTATATCTAAAATCTTATAAAAAATATTATCATTTGATCATGGTTAAGGTGGTTAGACATACACCTACTTCTTATTTTTTTCCTGAAATTTTTGTAATACTACATTGAAATCTATGCTTTTCACTAATTATATTAATCTTTTTTCAGAAAAGGCCTAGTAGTTTAGAAACTACGTTCAATTTCCTATAGATTCTATTCTTACAACTTTTTGGTATTAGGTTGATAGCTAGTTCAAATTTTCACGTCAAATTGACTAACCCTGATTTGCTAATTTTTCATTGCCACTTAAGGGCATAGTTTGGCCCCTCATGATCTTGCACATAACCAAGTTGTCCATATGACTTCTCCAGGCCTGCCCATCCTTAAGCTCAAATGTGAAGAATGTGACATACTTGTTCTTTAGCAGTCTTTTGAATTTTTCCTTTTCCACCTTCATGGTAATTTGCACCTGTAATTTTTTTTTTAAATAAGTGAGACTTTTGAAAGACTCAGTAAGAATCCTGGGATTGCTTTGAAACCTTTCTTCATTCTTGCATTTTCAGAACTGCCATAGTATGTTAGAAGAAAGAATATTCTAAAATAAATTAGTATCCTTTTTAACCCCATCAATATGCCCAGTAATGATTTCAAAAATATTAATATCTTTAGGAAGATTAATATCAAACATGCACCAGATTTCTTTGGCAAAATATCAGTCAAAGAAAATATGTCTACCAGATTTAGGAACTTTACATATATTGCAGTATTGTGCCGTAGATAAATCCTTTCTAATAGGGAGTCTATCAAGAGTCAAAAGTCATCTAAAGCATTTGATCTTAGGATCAATGGAGCTTTTCCATAATCTACCAAAGATCTTCCATGAGGGGATTTCTAGATTAGAGCACTAGAGTTTATTGACATGGCCAATGATGGAGTCATTATACCCAATAACACCATAAATTTGTTTTTGGCTTTGATTTTGGTTATAATGGTTCCATCGGGCCATTTAGCTTTCAATATTATGTCTGAATCATTATGACAACATGAGGGAAGATCTCTACAAGCTTTACTGATCAGATTATAAGTTCTTTTTGGTATAAGGGGATGTTAAATCTGGTCCTTATCTCATCCCAACTAATCAGAATGTCATGTTCAAAAAGGTTCATAAATTGAGTGATACCCAACTTATGCCAATACTTGGTAGAACAACCTTTGGAGAGGGAAAGGGGCCTACTAGAAAGATGCAAGTTCCACCAAATGGACATTTCACCAAATAGCTAGTTATCATCATGGAAAGACTTATTAGTGACATAACTTCTGACATTGCTCTAGGCCTTCCATATGGATTTTAAAATAGCCAAGCCTTGAACCACAACCGGAAAATCACCAAAGATCAAATCACTAAGAGGTAAATTTTTCTAGGCCTTAGCATTCTTAGGGAAACCCCTTTCAATATTGCTCCTAACAAGAACTTTCCAAGGATCATCCCCAGCTAAAGAGTGGAAGATCCATTTGGCAGCCAGGGAAATCCCCATGGTTTTAAGGTCCTTTAAACCTGGTCCCCCAAGAAGTTTGTCTACATGGCACCATTCCCATTTAACAACATATAGTTTTTTGTTTCCTTTTCCATCCGACCAAAGATAGTTCCTTATAGCCTTTTAGATTTTTAATATTTGGTAACTATTGAACATCCAGGCAGGGGAATAATAAATATTGTAGGATGAGAGATTTTTTGGTGGACTTTTACTCTACTAGCTAGGGATAGAGATCTATTGTGCCATTTATTCAATTTTTTAGTAATTTTCTCCTTAACCCAAAGCAACATATCTTTGAGATAAGGTTCAGCTAAGAAGGGTATACTTAGATATATGACAATTTTGTGAGGTCCACCCCACTAAAAATCAAATTTATTAAACCAGGTTGGAGGTTGCTCATCCCAATCGAGACATATTGATTTGGTATGAGAGAGACGAGCCCCAGAAATAATACAAAAGATTTTGAATTTCTCTTGAAGAGCTTCAAAGTTATGTTCAGAAGATTCATGAAAAATGGCAGTATCATCCACAAACTGACAGTTAATAAGGCTAGAACCATTAGGAAGGGAAATACCCTTAACTGTTTGGGAAAGGGTGCTATCTCTAAGAATGTAGAATAGGGCATCCACAACAATAGAAAATAGGGAAGGAGCCAAAGGACAACCTTGCCTTATGGATTGGGCAAGGGAAAAGGCTTTTGATAGAGAACCATTGATATCAATTTGAGCATAGGCATCATTAAGAAACACTTTGACAGCATCAAAGAAGAAGGTAGGAAAACCAAAGGCTTCTAGCATCATGGAGATGAAGTTCCACTCAATTCTATCGTAAGTCTTCTCGAAATCAAGAAGAAATATAACTGAGTTCTAGTTAGAGTCTTTAGCCCAATTTAAGACCTCCCAACTAGTAATTAAGTTTTCAAGTATATATCTGTCTTTGATGATTCCAGTTTGGGTTAAGCACACAAATTTGGGTAAAATATTCTCAACCCTAATAGCCAGGATTTTGGCAAAAAACTTATAAGAGACATTTAACAGCATGATAGGTTGCTAATGTTTAAGCAGGGCCTTATCCCTATCCTTAGAAAGTAGTTTAATGATGTCATTATTAATGGATCTGCCCAAGGTTCTCGATGCTAAGGCCTCCATGTAGATATCATGAAGGTCTTTGCAAATCCATTTACATTATATTAAACTATTTTACATTATATTAAACTATTTTATACTATTTTACACCATATTAAACTAATATATAATAGTTTAATTATTAATATTAAATATTTTAATATATAATAGTGTAATTATTTTAATATATAATAGTTTAATTATTAATATTAAACTATTTTAATATATAACTATTTTAAACTATTTACACTATTTTAAAATAATTTACGTTATTTTAAACTTTTTCATACTATTTTACACTATTTTAAACCATTTTAAATAATTTTAAATAATTTTACACTATTTTAAAATATTTTACATTGATTTACACTATTTTAAACTATTTTTAAATTATTTTACATTATTTTATATAGTTTTACACTATTTTTAGCTATTTTATATTATTTTTAACTATTTTACACTATTTTGAATTATATTAAACTATTTTACACTACTCTAAAATATTTAAAATTATTTTGCTCTATTTTATACTATTTTTACACTATATTAAACTAGTTTACATACTATTAAACTAGTTTACACTATTTTACACCATGTTAAACTATTTTAACCTATTTTACATTACTTTGAGCTATTTTACAATTTGTAAAATTATTTTACACTATTTTAAAACTATTTTATACTATTTTACACTATTTTAAACTATTTAAAAAAATTATTAAACTATTTTAAATTATTTTACATTATTCATACTATTTTAAATTATTTTATACTATTCTAAATTATTTTATACTATTTGAAACTATTTTACACTATTTAAAACTTTTAAAACTATTTTACACTATTTTAAACTATTTCATATTATTTTACATTTTTTTAAAATAATTTACGCTATTTTAAACTATTTTAAATTTTTTTATACAATTTTACACTATTTTAAACTATTTTACACTATTTTACATTATTTTAAACTATTTTATACTATTTTACATTATTTTAAAATTGTTTACATTGTTTTACACTATTTTAAATTATTTTACACTATTTTATGCTATTTTAAACTATTTTAAATTATTTTACACTATTTTAAACTATTTTAAATTATTTTTAACTATCACACTATTTTAAATTATTCTAAACTATTTTACACTGCTTTAAAATATTTCAAATTATTTTACACTATTTTATAATAGTTTAAAATATTTTACACTTTTTACACTATATTAAACTAGTTTACACTATTTTGTATTATTTTATACTATATTAAACTATTTTAAACGATATTAAACTATTTTACATTATATTAAACAATTTTTACACATTAAATTATTTTAGTCTATTTTACATTATTTTGAGCTATTTTAAAATTATTTTAAACTATTTTAAAATTATTTTACACTGTTTTATACTATTTTACACTATTTAAAAAAATTGTTAAATTATTTTACACTATTTTAAATTATTTTACATTATCTCATACTATTTTAAATTATTTTATACTATTTAACACTATCTTATAAAATAATTTAATATTAATTTTAAATAATTTACAATATTAACCTATTATATATTAAACTAAGATAGTGTAAAATAGTTTTATATTTTAACCTATTAAATATTATTTTAAAATAGTTGAATAGTTTAATTTAATATTACACTATTTTATATTTTACACCATATTAAATTATTTTAACCTATTTTACATTACTTTGAATTATTTTACAATTTGTAAAACAATTTTACACTATTTTAAAACTAGTTACACTATTTTATACTATTTTAAACTATTTTAAATTTTTTTTAAATAATTTTACACTATTATAAACTATTTTAAATTATTTTACAATATTTCATACTATTTTAAATTATTTTATATTATTTAAAACTATTTAAAACTATTTTACATTATTTTACATTATCTCATACTATTTTAAATTATTTTATACTATTTTAAAAATTTTAAAACTATTTTATAGTATTTTAATCTATTTCACATTATTTTACACTATTTTAAAAAAATTTATGTTATTTTAAAAGATTTTAAATTTTTTAATATGATTTTAAACTATTTTACGTTATTTTATACTATTTTAAATTATTTTACACCATTTTAAACTATTTTACACTATTTTAAACTATTTTAAATTATTTTACATTATTTTAAATTATTTTACACTATTTTAATCTATTTTTACCTATTTCACATTATTTTGAATTATTTTAAACTATTTAAAAATATTTTAAATTATTAACACTATATTAAAATAGTTTACATACTATTAAACTAGTTTACACTATTATAAACTATTTTACACTATATTAAATAATTTTAAATGACATTACACTATTTTACACCATATTAAATTATTTTTGCCTATTTTACATTAGTTTGAGCTGTGTTACAATTTGTAAAACTATTTTACACTATTTCATAATATTTTATATTATTTTAAACTTTAAAAAAAATTGTTAAACTATTTTACACTATAATAAATTATTTTAAAATATTTCACACTATTTTAAACTATTTCATATTATTTTACAATATTTTAAAATAATTTATATATTTTTTTTATCAATTTTAAAACAATTTATATTATTTAAAACTATTTTAAAATATTTTAAACTTTTTTTATACTATTTTACAATATTTTAAACTATTTTACACTTTTAAAAAAAATAATATTATTTTACATTATTTTATACTAATTTAAATAAATTTAAATTATTTTACATTATTTTAAATTATTTTACACTATTTTAATCTATTTTACATTATTTTTAACTATTTCACACTATTTTAAATTATTTTAAACTATTTTACACTATTTTAAAATATTTTAAAGTAGTTTACACTATTTTACAATATTTTAAACTATTTTACAATATTTTTATACTATATTAAACTAGTTTATATACTATTAAACTAGTATACACTATTCTAAATTATTTTACAATATTTTATACTATATTAAACTATTTTAATTGATATTATACTATTTTACAACATATTAAATTATTTTAACCTATTTTATATTACTTTCAACTAATTTACAATATATAAAACTATTATATATTATTTTAAAACTAGTTTACACTATTTTATACTATTTTAAACTATTTTACAAAATTATTAATTAATTTTAAATTATTTTAAATGATTTTACATTATTTTAAATGATTTTAAATCATTTTATACTATTTTACATTATTTTATATTATTTTAAAAAAAATTATACTATTTTACACTATTTTCAACAATTTTAAATTATTTTACACTATTTTAAAATATTTTAAATTATTTTACACTATTTTAAATTATTTTAAACTATTTAACATTATTTTATATTATTTTAAATGATTTTACACTATTTTAAATGGTTTTTAATTATTTTAAATGGTTTTACACTATTTAATACTTTTTTACACTATTTTAAACTATTTTATATTATTTCATACTATTTTAAATTATTTTATACTATTTTAAACTATTTAAAAACTATTTTATATTATTTCATAATATTTTCAACTTTTTAAAACTATTTTACATTATTTTAAATTATTTCACATTATTTTACATTAATTTTAAATAATTTGTTTATTTTAAAATTATTTTAAACTTTTTTATATACTATTTTAAACTATTTTAAATAATATTAAAATATTTGACACTATTTTAAAATATTTTAAATTATTTTACACTATTTTAAACTATTTTATATTATTTTAAACTATTTTACATTATTTTAAATGGTCTTATACTATTTTATACTATTTTACACTATTTTAAATGGTTTTACAGTATTTTACACTTTTAAACTATTTTAAAAAATTATTAAAATATTTTATAATATTTTAAATTATTTTATACTATTTCATACTATTTTAAATTATTTTATACTATTTTCAACTATTTTATATTATTTCATATTTTTTAAAATTATTTTATATTATTTTAAACTATTTGACATTATTTTATATTATTTTATACTATTTTAAATTTTTAAAAACTATTTTAAACTATTTCACATTATTTTATAATATTTTAAAATAATTTATGTTATTTTAAATTTTTTTAAATTTTTTTAAAACTAGTTTTAAATATTTTTAAATAATTTTACACTATTTAAAACTATTTTATATTATTTTAAACTATTTTACATTATTTTAAATGGTTTTATACTATTTTAAATGGTTTTAAATTATTTTTAACATTATTTTAAATAGTTTTACACAATTTTAAATGGTTTTAAATTATTTTTTACATTATTTTAAATGGTTTTACACTATTTTAATCTATTTTAAAAAATTGTTAAACTATTTTAAACTATTTTATTTATTTCATAGTATTTTAAATTATTTTATACCATTTTAAACTATTTAAAACTATTTTATATTACTTCATAGTATTTTAAATTAATTTATATTATTTTAAACTATTTTATACTATTTTATATTATTTAAAACTATTTTAAATTATTTTACATTATCACATACTATTTTAAATTATTTTATATTATTTTTTGTTATTTTAACCTATTTTATACTATTTTATGCTATTTTTAACTTCTTAAAACTATTTTTTTCAGTATTTTAAATTATTTTAAACAATTTTAAATTATTTTAGTCTATTTTAAGTTATTTTACACAATTTTAAATTATTTTATACTATTTTAAACTATTTTACATTATTTTAAATGTTTTATTTTTTTTAAATTATTTAAATTGTTTTACACTATTTTATACTATTTAACATTATTTTAAATTATTTTACTCTATTTTAATTATTTTAAATTATTTTATACTATTTCGTACTATTTTAAACTATTTTATACTATTTCAAACTATTTTACATTATTTCATACTATTTTAAATTATTATATATTATCTTAAATTGTTTTACACTATTTTATATTATTTTACACTATTTAAAACTTTTTAAAACTATTTTACACCATTTTAAATAATTTTACATTATTTTAAAATAATTTACCTTGTTTTAAAAGATTTTAAACTTTTTTATACGATTTTAAACTATTTTGAACTATTTTACACTATTTTAAATTATTTTAGTTTATTTTGAATAATTTTATACTATTTTTAATTATCTCATATTATTTTATAATATTTGAAAATATTTTATATTATTTTACACTATATTAAAGTGGTTTATATACTATTAAACTAGTTTACACTATTTTAAACTATATTAAATTATTTTAAATGACATTACACTATTTTACACCATATTAAATTATTTTAGCTTATTTTACATTATTTTGAGCTATTTTACAATTTATACTATTTTACACTATTTTAAACTATTTTACACTATTACAAACTATTTTACATTATTTTAAATGGTTTACTACTATTTTAAATTATTTTATATTATTTTAAACTATTTTATACTATTTAAAACTATTTTATATTATTTCATAATAATTTAAATTATTTTATACAATTTTAAACTATTTTACACTATTTTATATTATTTTATGCTATTTTAAACTTTTTAAAAATTATTTTACATTATTTTAACTTTTTTTTTTTTTTGGATCGGTAAAAGGCCGAAGCTAGAATTTTATTAATATTAAAAATAATTTTTACAGTATAACCCCACTCACTACGGGCGCTGGTAGGAAAGAGTGGGGTCGAGAAAACCTCCAGCCTTGCCCGGGACAAAAGTCCTATACCTGATATAGAAATATACGTGGGCATTCCCACGACTCGAGCTTTGTCGAGATTTCATAAATACATCTGTCCGTGGGCATACCCACTACCGAAAAATTAACAATTTACAATTTACAATTTACAAATTTTAATGACCATGATAGTTACAATTTTGATCACATTTTGAGATATCATTCTGCGGTCCTATAACTTCAGAGTGAGCTTATACTTGGTGCCGAGTTGAGTCCTTCCCCCTAAAATGCATAATAGTTTCTTCGACAACCAATGGTTAACTTATCAACTTTAAGAATAAATTTACCTTAGGCAGTGAGACCTTGTTTCGAGAGTACCTCATTAGAAATCATGGTTAGCGATTTAGAGCATAAATAATCATCCTAAACAGACTATAAAGGAGTGG
>MU223147.1:95576-107188 GCA_018584345.1 Thuja plicata
CTTCTTCTTCTTCTTCTTCTTCTTCTTCTTCTTCTTCTCCTCCTCCTCCTCCTCCTCCTCCTCCTCCTCCTCCTTCTTCTCCTTCTTCTCCTTCTCCTCCTTCTTCTTCTCCTTCTTCTCCTTCTTCTTCTTCTTCTTCTTCTTCTTCTTCCTCTTCCTCTTCCTCTTCCTCTTCTTCTTCTTCTTCTTCAAGATTCTTCACAATTTTCTTTCTCTTCCTCTCCATTGTTGTAGCCTTCAAATTTTAAGTTATCTTAGATTTAGCTTCATCATAGTTTTCAAATCTATTGGTCTTTCTATCAATTTCCTCTGCAAGTAGAGTTGTGATAGCTGTAGATGTTTCATCTATGTTTACTTCAAAAGGTAATGGTCTTAGCCATGCTACCCTTGGTACTATAGCTTGCACATAGGTGTTATTAGTGTCAACTAGAAAGAAAACATTATTATAATGTTTCTCCACTAGTGATACCGGGTTTCTGCTCCTTAGTCTCATCTTTTTCTTGAACTTTACAAAATAATTACCCATCACGGTATCAAAATTATCTCCTAATTGTTGAACAAACTTGGTAATTTGAATTGTTATTGGTCTATCCTGATTCCATACAACATCTCCAATTGTAGGAAAAGTGTTTTGTACATAAAAGAGTATACAAACAAGTAAGGAACCAAAAGTGTTCTATGCAAGTTGAGTCAACCGTAACTCAGGAAGATCATAAGTATGATCCTTCTTTACTATTTTTATACCTAATCAACTGGTACACATGGGACATTGTTTGATTTGTTGGATTGATAGAATTTGTGTGCAATGACTCTGACTCTGAAATCAATTTTTGGATCGGTGATCATAGAAATTGTCATTCCTCATTTCTTCCACTTGGCCAAAGTGAACTTTTTAATATCCTCCTTTTTCTGACAGTGCATTGTATGCTTCCCTTGCACAATGGAAAAACCAGTAACTCAGTGAATAATGTCTTTTGTAATCTTTACTGGTCCATTTTCCAACCATAGACACATGTCATGTGTCCTGCTCAGCACAATCCTGATCCATTCAACCTTAAAGTCATGTGTGAAATCTAAGGCATGGACTAACCCTTTCTCAGCAATATGTTGATGATCAACCTTTAGAACTCCATTTTCACAGAGTTTATCATATGCTTACCTCAATAAAAAATCTCCAACTTCTCAAACTTTGTACATATACCATGCTCGCACATCATGGATCATGAGTACATTGGGTGGAATCTATGGCATGGCTCCTGTGAGATCTCCCTTCATTGTAGTTTCAAGAATGGCTCAGAATTAGGCCTTCAATAAATGTTTCATGAAGTGGTAGGTGGATAAAATTTATCACACACCACTCAGTCAGAATAGTGACTCGGTCACTACTAATGCTCAGTCAACATATCATCTCGGTTGGTATGGGAGCTCGGCATATGCTAGTACTGATGCTCGACATCAATTATTCATTACTATTTTTTTTCTTGGTTCTTGTCTTAGATCTGTCCTAATGCATCTTGACTTATGCTAATATGGACTTTAATACATCTTATGTTAGGAACTCATGTAAAATATAGCTTTTGAGAAAATAGTTCCTTACATACCTTTCTTCTTAATTGGAAGTAGTGTGATCACCTAATCCATTGGATTGGGTGATCTCGGCTTCACTAGATCCACTACTGCTCGCATATTCTTTCTTTCTCCATGTCACATTCATCTGATTCATTATTTTCTCAACAATAGGTGTCAGGGCTCTGGTCTTGCAATCTCTCTTGGTATGACCGATCTTGTGACAACTATAGCAGACCATACTTCAATTAATCCAACTTTTGGATTTAACTCTAAAATGTGTACTTATACAATTCTCTACAACATGACCATATTCATTCAATAATGACAATTGTTCCTTGTATTATAATTCCAATTGAATGTGTTACCTTTCCTCAGTGTATTGCCTTGTTTCTTGGATGTCCATTTGGATTTTGCATTAGATATGCAATCTTGGGTTTTGTGACCAAATTTTTTATAATTGTAGCAATGTCCTTGGAATCTAGGTAAAGTAGGTGTATTGCTAATCTTTGACCTGCATTCATGTGCCTGATGTCCATGCTTCTTAGATTTAAAACAATATCCATTGAATTTAGGTTTAGGATTTGACTTACTATTTTTGCTTCGACATATGTTTGATGTGTGGCCTAGTTTCCCTCAGTGATAAGTGTAACCTAGTTTCCCATAGTGATAACATGTAGGCTTGTTGTTCTTTGACTTTGCATTCCTCAGTTCTCTATTCTTTATTTATTCTCCTTCTTCAGTGGAAGATGGGTGCTCGGTATGTCCAAGTCTAGATGTGTCACTATTCATTCTTGGTGATCTGATTAGTTCCTCAAAGTATCTTAATGCTTCATTCAGTTTTCTTATCCTCTCAATAAGTTCTCTTTCAGATCTCAACTCATTTTTCAGTTGATTGTTCTCAGATCTCAGATCTCAGATATGTGATTTCAATTTCTTTTCTATTTATCTCTTGATTTGCAAATAACAGCTGGTTGACCATGTCCAACTGATTGTTTGTTAGCTTCTTCACAAAATTATCCTTTCATCAAGTCTGGTAGCCATTTGTCTCTTGTCTTCTTCTATCATTTTATTATCTTCCTCAGATTTCTTCTTCTGATTAATCACCTCGCATGGTATTATTGATTCAGTTTCTTAATCTATCTTCAAATTTTTGACTTTTTCTTTCAATGTGTTGTTCTTCTCTAATAGATCTGCAATCGTTGCATTACTTTATTTTAAATATTCATTGTCAAATAAGCCTTCAGTTTCTTCTTCTTTATATAGAGTATCTTTCATCTGAGTTGCTAATTCCTTCCTAGATTTTAAGGATTTCCTTAATTCTTCTCTTGTTGTCTCAAGTTGTTGTAGTGCCAGCTAAATATCAATCTTCTAATCCTCAATGACCTTTCCCAACTCATAAGCCTCCATTTCCAAGATCTTAACTCTCAAGTGGTTAGACTTCTTTTAAGAGAACAAGTACTCTAATACCAATTGTTGGAATTTTAATATGGGAAAGCAGTAACTGAAAGGGGGGGTGAATCAGATCTATAAAACTTCTACCAATTCTAAACAAAATGATTGAACCATGTATTCATAAACATAAATTGAAATGCTATAAATGTTAACAAATAATCATGAACACATAACACAAGTATTTTGGTAACCCATAAACCCTTTAAGGTAAAACTAGGATGGGGATGACACCCACACATATTTACTACAATAGTAATAAAGTGTGCTTATTAGGGCTACAAAATTTTGACCACTTCTTATGATCTACCCTGTGAGCGGTCTGCCCTATTAAGAGCTTTCAGAATTATACAATCTACCTTGTTAAAGGATTTAAACTTACAACAAAGTAAGCACTCGATTAAGAGATTTACAAAGGCCTGTTAGGACCACTTTGTTAAGAGATTTACCCTAATTCACTTGTTAGAATGTAGCAGTACTTGATCCTTCAGTCTGCACTACAAATGTTGATAATGGATCTCCTCTTTCCAACTGTTAACTGATCTCTTAATCTGATTTATCTTTTTTCTTCTCTTCACTGATCTACTTAGTCACATTGTCTGGTCAATGCTTCAGATATGCAAAACATGCATATACTTTTGATCTCTTCTCTTCACATCCTCATTCAAAACATAAAATCTCTAACATGCGGATTAGGGTCTCAAGCATCCCATATATAGACCATCCAAATCAAGATCAATGATCTAGATCCATCATCTTTTGTCATTTAGGCATCCCTAATTTTGATTGGCTGCATGGTTTGCATAGGGATCTATGATCATAAAAATAACCCATAATTAATGCATTAAATATCTGTGCATGATCATTAAATGCTCCATAGAAGTTGGCCAAAATGGTTTACCTTGGTGTTTGTGTCATTCCAAACACATATAAAAAAACAATTTTACTTGGCATAACCAAACACTAGTGCTCGGTCAATACTGTCTTACTCAACATAACTATATGTTGTCGCTCGACACTTACTCTTCTATGCAACTCGACAATCATTCTACTCGACATCTATTGAGTACTTAGTGACCTCTGACTTTCTCAGCAGTAACTGCTGCTCGATCTTGGCCTTAGTGGGATGGCTCAGTCGCAGTGATGATCGACCAACCTACCTTGATTATGACTAAGTGTGGGATACTAATAGACAACAAAACTTAGAGATCAACATGGGCATCATACTCTACTAATTTATCATTTAATTACTGTTGTGTATGATTTTAAAATGGTAAAAGAATACAATTATGAGACTAAAGAATTGAAGGCAAAAATATATGCAGGGTGCTTGTAGGATTTTTCTAAGATAAAGTTAGAAGTCAAAGTTGTAAGGTAGAAAAATTAGCTCAATGAAACAAGAGCATTGAGATTGAAACGTCATTTGAACTAAGACATGAAAATATAAAATTAGAAGATCAGTTGAAAGATTTGAACAACAGGAATGAGAAATTACATGCAAAAGAAATAAAAAATGGTTTCTTTTGGGATAAGACAAATTTGGAAGGAACCATTGAAAAATCCCCAGGAAAAGCTTTACAAAACAAAGATTCTAGTCCACGATAAATGCAATGAAATAACTAGAGTGTTGAGAGAATTAGAATATAGCAAGAAATGAAAATTTAAAGGCAATTTACGTAATATTTTAGATATGCAGAAGATAGAAGACTTATGGAATTAAAGATAATTTTACAAGTATTAAATATTATAAAGGAAATAATGATAGAAACTTATCTCTGAATTTTTCTGACTGAGCATGAGACGACTTCATATTTGAATGTCGTATATGCTTATCGTCTTACATTTTAGGAGAATAGTCTATATATAAGAGGGGAGCCATGTTGATAGATAAAAAACATCTCCACATGTGGAGACATGTCTCTATCGACATATCTCCCCACAATATTTACATGCACCGATTCATAACCGATATTAATCGGTGTGAATATAGACTAATGAGACTGATCTTAGTCGGTGTAAAATATTGATTAGTCAACCGATGATAATAGGTATTGACGCTAAGACAATGACATTATACTGATCCTAATCAGTATTATAATGATCATTATCAATTCCTCTTAATTGATTAATATATATTCGATCATCATAAATATTTCATCATTCGATCTTAATATAATTTGATTCATTAATAATATGAGAAGAGGTAAAGTTCAATTTTATTTAATTATGAATATGCATATATCAATATATATAATAATGATATCAATTATTTTTTTTTTTGAAAAAAGTGGACAAAGCCACTATATATATTATTAATATTAAACTAGGTTCAAGAGTTCATTCCGGAAAGAACCTGAAAGAAAACCCAAAATCATCACCCGATACATTCATTTTCAATGATATCTAATAAACTTGGATACAACTCCGCCAACGTAGTTGGATCCCGACTATCAAGCATCTTTCCATCACATCCTAAGTTTGAAAGGTAATCAGCCAATTGGTTACCTTCACGATAAGTATGAGTGATGATGCAGTTTTCAAAAGTATCAATTAGACGACATGCCTGCTTTAATTTGTATGCTAGACTTCTGCAATGAATTTGTCTATTAATACAAGCCTGAATAATGATATCAATTATTATTATATATATTGGTATATATATATGTGTTTATGTATTATTCAATCTATTATCATAATATAATATTTATTTATCTCATCAAAGCTACAAACATCAACACTCCCTCGTAGCTAGGGAAGATAAAAAAAAAATCAAAAAATGCAAATCACAATAAATCCATTAATTGTGAAATAGAGAAGATGTCACCTCACTGTGATATCAGGAGATATGGTATGAGCATGAATATCAAGTCACATGATATTCACTAAATCTCACAAATATCCATGGTATGTGCATTGGCATCACATCTCATGATGTCTACCATATGGATACTGTATCATGGCATGTCCACGGATATTACGTCACGTAAAATCCACCATGAAGATCTCTAACTCATCTATGGTGTATTTAATAATATCATCCTTATGATATCTACCATGATATTTAAGAGATCCTAACCATCATGGAATGTCTATAGATATTATGTTGCATGATATCCATCATGATGGAGATGTAGTAAAGTCATCACCTTACAACATCAATCAAATACAAGTGTATATTGTAGAAAAGTCATCACCTTTCTTCAATGTACACAGTAGGGCCCATTAGGTCATGGAGTCACACACATGACGAGAAAAAGAGTTTACACATTAAACATCTTTATATGTTAGTACAAATATAAATATAATTTAGACTCAATCTCAAATTACATTATCAACCATACCAAGTTTATCTCGAAAGTGTTCAACTTTTATCTTGGAGAGGGGCTTGGTGAGGATGTCATCAGTTTGATCATCTGTACTAATATACTTCAATTTAATCACATTGCTTTCTACCGTGTCTCTAACATACTGATAAGAAATCCTAATATGCTTGGACTTGTCGTGAAACACTGGACTCATTGAGAGCTTGATACAACTCTAATTTTCACAATGTATGGTAGTGGGTTTCAAGGGTTGTACAAATAGTCCTACCAGGAGCTTTCTGAGCCACACAGCTTCTCTTGCACTCATGGAAGCATCAATGTATTCTACTTTAGTAGAACTCTGTGCAATAGATGATTTCTTTTTGTTGATCCTAAGCTGAAGCAACATCCTGACATGTTTTTTCAGTCCACCACACTCCCAGCCCAATCTGAATTTGTGTAACCATGAAGATCAAGTTTCACTTGGTCATATTTGAGACCATATCCAATGGTTCCTTGAAGATACCTCAAGATATGTTTTTTTGCAACAAGGTGTATCTCTTTTGGTTCACACATGAATTAACTAAGTGCATTCGCAACATAAAAAATTTTAGGTGTGGTATTGACCAAGTACATTAGGGATCCAATAATCTGTCTATATAGTGTAGGATCTGCAAATTCTGAGTTCACGATAGCTTCCTTCAATTTATGCAAATTTTCCTCCATAAGTGTAGACATTGGCCTGATTCCAACATCCCAAACCTCTTGAGAATATCAACTGTATACTTTCCTTGACTCAGAGTGATGTAATTTGCATGCTGCCAAACTTCTATACCAAGAAATAGTGAAGGATTATGAAGTCCTTCATTTCAAAATCTGAGGCTAAATCTTTCTTGCATTGAGTGATTAAGTGGTCCTCTCTTGTGATTAGAAAATCATCAACATAAAATATAGGAATCACTGTGTCACCATTTGTAACCTTGAAGTAAACATTGGGATCTACATCATTTTTGGAGAAGTCTAATCCCAAGAGGTGGTGATCAATTCTTTCATACCAAGCTTGAAGAGCTTTTTTAAGACCATACAATGCTTTATTTAGCCTAAAGACATGAGACTTAGTATTGTGAATGATGAATCCTTCTAGTTGTTCAAGATATACTTCCTCTTTAATAGTTCCATTTAGAAAAGTTGTCTTCACATCCATTTGGTGAATTTTCCACCCCTTTGATGCGGCAAAGGCTATAATGGCTCTGATGAATGTATATCGTACACCAGGTGCAAAGGTTTCTTTATAGTCAATGCCTTCTTTATGTGAGAATAGAACAAATAAATTGCTTAAGTTTCAGAGAAAATTTGTGTCTGAGAGAAGAATAGTTCAGAGGGTAATTTAGAGCCAGTAAAGATCAACAAAGATGAGCCAAGTAGGACTGAGCGGGGCTTCAACCATTGGAGGAAGTAGAGATACAGAAGAGGAGCATAAAGTGAAGAGAAAATACACTGAGGAATTTGTGGCTTTGTTAGCTGGGACAAACCAAAACAAAAAGGTAAATAATGAACTTTTCTCTTATGATATGTCGAATTGTAGAGATCCAAATACTCCAGGGGTTTCTGGATATCATTTATTCAATTACTTTTATAGTAATGGGGACAAGCCAATTCCCATATCAAACCCTTAGATGTTAGGTATGGCCAAGTTGATTGTCCCAAACATCTTTGTAGATGTAGACATGTTAATTGAGTTGGCCAGAAAGTATGATTCTCTCTCTAGAACTATCAAGAAAAGTGATGGGACAGCTTTGGTCACTTTGGATAGGGCATCTTTCATGAAGGCCTTTGATATTTACCATCCTTGTACAACAGAGATTGATTTAACCAAGTTACAGTATGCCAGGGAGGCTACTATTTTCAGTTTATTGATCCAGGCTCATGTGCCTAGATCAAATAGAAATTACATAGCTGCCCTGCCAAATTCTGATGCACCATATTTTTATAATGATTTGGGCTTTTCTATGAAATATATTGCTTATGGGTTGTGTAGGGTGTTGGAAATAGATGGAGGCAGTGAAAGGTTGCCTGTAGATCTTCTAATGATCATCTTGGACCTTTAGAACTCACATGCCAATACTGACTTTGACTACATCTAGTATGTCATTGACAAGATACATCAAGGGCTCATGTAGATATCCACAAGAAAGCCAACCCCAAGTTCATGCATTATTCTATTTTAATGCATTTAATTTTGTACTTCAACATCAATAGCATGGACACACAAAATCTGAGACCAAGGATGCAGTTCCATGGCCAACCAAACCCTGTACAACTCTGGCTTAGGGTTTGGAATTATACTTTAAATGAAAATGAGTTTTGTGGTTTTCAAAATTGGATTGCATATCCACTTTTAGGTTTGCTAGGTCTAAATGTGACAAGGCTGCCAATCAAGGTGCTTCAACTTCTCAAACCTTTCTAGTATGTGAACAAATGGGTAGGAGATCACAATTGGGGAGATTTTTACTGTCAGAAAACCTTTACTTTGATTAGAGTTTATGGATGTTCCTAACCCCCACACATACTTCTACAATATGTGCCTCCAAGAATAGTTGTAATGGAGTTTATCTGGAAGTTTATGTGGATAGATAAAGAGCACTTGGCTCCCCATAGGAAGGGTACTTTCACACCCAGGAAATTCAAAATTTATAACTTTACAATTAGGAAAAGAGCCATGGATGCAATGAATAAGTGGTTGGGTCAATATATAATGAGTATGGCCTTATACAAGTATGTAGACCCATAAGACTTTATCAAGAGTTCAAAGAAGTTGCTGACTCCAAGTATAATTGCTTTCAAGGAGCGCGAGGAATGTGTTGAAGAAGACCTTATTAGAAATATTCTGGAAGATGAAGAGGTATCCACCAGAGTTACCAAGTATGAGGACCTTATATACTTGGAGCAGGAGATAAAGAAGGTAGGGATTCCTTTTGGAGGATTTTTCCCAGAAGTACCTTATTTGGCAAGAATTTCTAAGATGATTGATTCATACAATACTTTGCATAATCAACTGGAAGGCCAAATTGAAGATAAACAGAGAGGCCCTGAGAAGCATTCTTCCTCTTAGTATGAATAGGATAGTGAGGGAGGTTACTTAGTACACATTCCTCCTCCAGTGGATCAACCACTAGTAGCAGAACAGAACATAGAGGTTAACCTTGCTAAGGTACCTGATATTGAGGTAACCAATGAGCCCCCAAAGAAGAAACAGATGATAGAATCAGTGGAGCCTTCCCAAGAAAAAACACAAGATAAGAAGAGGGATAAAGTAAGTGCCCTGATTAGTGGTGACAACCAGTATTACCATCAGCTTAGGAAGACAATCAGGGAAGGGAAGAAATTAAAAGAGGATATACAGGAAGAAATTGAATTACCCCTGCAGCTGTCAAGATGAGAGAGAATTCCATCAAGAGGAGTTCTTTGGTGATGATGCCTTCATTAAGACAAAAGAATTCAAAAACTTCTTGATTTGGAGGAAGCAACAAGAGGTGGGGGCTCAATTACAATTGATAGAGGGTGGTCCTACACAAAGAAAAGCTTTACAAGCCCTACAAGCTTATGGCCCTGAAACAGATACCATGACACCTAAAGAGGCTAGATAATTAGTAAAATCTAGTAGAATGTTACTTCTGCCTGGGTGGGATTTGGCTTCAACATTCATAATTAACTAGATCAGAAAACAACCAAATGCTAAATTATCTTCTGAGACTCAATTGGGAGAAATGATAAAAGGTTGTGGATATGACCCCCAATCTCATACTTTAGCAATGTGGTCATTAGCTCCAAGGACACAAAATCCATCTCTGGTGAGCAGTGAAGGAAAGATGGATGGAGACAAAATTATATAGTCTATCCACAATACTTCAAATTTAGAGATCTCCAAGGTTGTCACCCACTTTTCATACCTCAATGAAGCAAAAACATAGCAGATGTCAAATAGGTACAAAAGACTCTTTGATGAGTCAACTGTTGTGGTAAAGGATAGAGATGTGTGCTTAATTAAGATTAAAGCATTGCAGGGGGAAATAGAAACTTTGAATAAGAAGTTAGAAGAGGCTCCCAAAGCTCTACCCATTCCACCCAAATAAATTGTGGATTCTCAGACAGAAACCATAGAAAGTTTTCCACTTGGAATAGAGAAATTTGACAATAATCAGAATAAAGTGGCTTTTGAAGCCTTATGGAAAATATTGCAGCATAGGATTGATGTCCTGAAAGGTAAAGTTGACTTGGTGCACAAGGCTTATAATAAGCTACCTGGCCTAGAGATAGAGGTCAAAAGCCACATTGCAAATTTGGACCCATACTTTGGCACTTGGTCAGGTAGGGGATCATTGTTTGAAAGGTTGGAAGTCTTGCAACCAAATAGGATAGATCTCCCTGAGATTGTTTGTCAAGTGGGAGAAGTAATTGAACAAATTGGAACAACTTTGTCTTTCTTCAAAGGTAAAGCTAATCAAATTCAGACAAGGATTAATATGTTTGGTCTAGACTTCAACATATTTATTCCTCCAATCAAGGGGAGAAGATGACAAGATAAAATCAAAAGAAGAATAGAGAAATGAGTTTGACACTCTATTTCCTATTAAAGAGGCATTTGTAAGAGATGATAGTGTCCTGGATATGGATAGATTGAATAAGACCTTGGATGAGGCCTTTAAAGGAGAGACAAACTTCATGAAGTTTGTTACAGATGTCAAGGTCATAACAGATGCCAGATGGGATAGGAAGAAGGCACATTTACATAGCATTCAGAGTTTTAATTAGCCTTCAGAGGTAGAGGTTGCATAATGGGATATCATCACAAAGCCCAAGAATAAAAATCCAGCAACCATTGATCTAGATGTGTTGGATGAGGAGTAAAGTGGCACCTGACACCTGATCAATGAGCATAGGGAGGGTAATCATTAGCAAGAATAGTGTAAGTTAGCATGTATTGGTGGTCAGTAGGTCTCAAAACAACCTCAAGAGGTTACCCAGAATATCTGTGGACAAAGGTGCCAACTGCCAAAGCTTTGAAATCATTTCAAATTAGCTACTCAAGTGTTTCTTCTCCACCGACTGAAGTTGTAGCTATAATTGTGTCTTTTAGTACTTATTAGGTTAAGCTTAAAACCTTTTGAATCTTGTTGCATCCTTGATCTTTAAGGATTCCAAGATGGCTAGTGCTCTATATATAGCAAGTTGTAACATATTGTAAAGGATGGTGAATTTACACTCTGAGGCAAACTTTTTATTTTTGTCTAG
>MU223147.1:142220-154010 GCA_018584345.1 Thuja plicata
CACTCAAACATTTAATGCTATGTTTGACTCCAAAATAGTCATCCCTTCCAAGACTATGTGTCCCTTATGTGGCTCTTATGTGGATGCCACATAGGTGCCACCTCATTCAAGCCCTCCTCTACTACCCAAAAAATCTATAAATAGAGGCCTTTTTCTCTTGTATTTGCATCTCTCATTCTTGCATTGTTATTATGCTATTTTAGTTCTAGGATTTCAGTGCTAGTTTCATGATTTTTATGCTTAAATAATTTAGAAATTACATGCTAGGATAATGGATAATGAATCATAGTTTTTATCTTGCATGTTTCATATCATTTCCATAGTTTAGGATATCATCTTTGAGAAGGATTTGAGACTAGTTCTTCATACTAGCTCTTGAATCTCTTCTTTGTTTCCAATCTTGCATTCATGAGTTGCATTGCATTGGGGATCCATTTCATTTGTGTTTGAGAGAGAACATTCAAAATCAATCTAAAAGAGCAAATCAAACAAGTATTATAGGGTGCAATAGATTGTTTTAGCTCAATCTGATGTTATGATGATGTCTTGTTGGTTTCTTGCTTATTTCATGAATTATATGTGCCAACCCACTAACTTCTCATGTTTGAGCTTGCTCCCAATAGATTGAAGATTTCCTCATACTACATTCTGGCACACCCGGTGGGACCCACATCACTAAAATACTTCTAATTTTTTTGTCTCTTTCTTTCAAATTTCAACAAACTCACAGATTGGCGTCTTCAATTTACACAGAGGCGTCTACGCAAATGTTGATTCTTCCTGAACTATCGTTCAGCGTCTACGCTACACCAGTGTCTGCAAAACCTAAATCGATGTCTCTAATTTAGACTATTTTTTCTTGAGATTTACAAACCTAACGTTTGTTTTTCAAGTTCTATTGCGTTTCCCACTACTTTTTAGTGTTTTAACATTCTATTTTTTTAGCAGAAATAAGTTTTACAAGCAGTTATAATGTCAAAATTTAACTAAAAGGGAACACTTTCTTGATAAGTCATCAAAGAACAACAGTTTTAAAGGGTTACTCAATCTCAACATAGGTTTTTTGATCAATTTAAGAGCTAAGAGAGAAAGAACAATAACTTGTTTTGTTGTTTTGCTATGTTCTTTGGCCTTGCAGGTACAACAGTGTCTCCAAAAATGTCGGTTCATATTTCAGCGTTTGTGCCAAAATGTCGATTCGGGCAAATCACTGTTTGACATCTGTTCTACATAGACCAGCGTTTGTGCTGGTATGACATCTTTTCTGATTCTATGTGTTTTCTGGTTTATTTTACTCTCTGTCATTTTTGAAGAAAAAATACAGAATAAACGTCTGCGCCCTGAACTAGTGTCTGCACTCTGTCATATTTTTTTCAATCATTTGCTAACAAATTTTTTGAGTGGTTTTTGTGTTTTCAACGCTTGCCAAAGGCTGATATTCTAAAGCTACTAACTAGTTGTGTTGCAACACTACTTTCCAAAGAAATGAATTCAAAAGACTACTCACATTTGTCTTGCAGGTTGCCACAAATCTAAATCTACCAAACAATCATGTTTTTTATCATTTTCTTAGGCGCCTAGACTAATTAGAAAGATCTTTTTGTCTAATCCAAAGCAAGTGTTAGGGGATTATGCTCTCTTCCATTTTGGAAAAATCAAAAACCTAGATGCATTTGCTTTGTGTTAAACAATTAAATCTTTGGGAAATGAACTAAGCTTGTCTTGCATGTTTGTGGAGGAGACGATACTGGATAGGAGAGTATACTCTTTTCCCCTTGTGGGAAAATAAAAATCCAGACTCCTTTTTATCGCCAATCCAATTTTTTTTCAAGTTAATCCTTTAGATGGGCCTGCCAGTTGAGGAAAAAATCTCCCAGGAACAACCCACGTGAGAACGAGGTGTAAGCCACACCACTCCAACTCACATTAATCAAATTTACTCTTTCAGGTTAAAGCCTCGGGAGTCGATTGGCATTTGAGATTATACTCGACTCTCATCTAACTTAAGTGTGGCCTCATAGTCTCAATCATGTTTATGTGACCACTTTTTTCAAGGCGCTCTGTGGGGCTATACGTCTGAATCGTGCTTGCACATAAGTAGAGGATACAATTGAACAGAGACCCTTACTAAACACTCTAGGCATAGAAGCTAACTGATTCACCTCTGAATGGTGATTTATTATAGTGCAAGGGAAGGGAATAATCTCCCCCCAAGATTCCCATCATATGTGTCTCAAGGTATTGTGTTGCGAAAGAGATCTTTGTAGCACAGAAAAAATACTTGAAAAAAGGAAAAAACACGGGCACCCTTCTGGGGGTGACACTGATGTGTGAGATGAAGGACTACCAAGAAATGGGCCTATAATATTTTATGCAAAGACAATTCCTTAGGTAGACTTGTTCTTGAAGTGTTTGAAGAACATTGACAAAATCTAAAACCTGAATGGAATATCCCACAAACAAATTTGTCACTTGCTTGTATCCTTCAAGGTTTCTTTGTCCCTTGTCGGATTGTTTTCAAGACACATGCTTGTTATTTTTTGATTTGACTGTGTTGAAATTAGTTCTTTCCATGGAAAAAACCTATTGAAAATCAGAAAGAGATCAAGATTTTTCATCAAAACACCATCCTTTTTTACAAACTATCGCGAGCTGCAAAATTTGCCCGAACCTTCAAAATATGATCTTTTATGAGATATGTCCTAAAAACCTTCAATTTCTTATCCAAAATCAAATATTTTTATATGACATGACCGATTCCAAGAAGCATAAGAAGATGAAAACTCCATTACCACCCATGCAAAGAGAACAAAAGAATACAACTCAAAAGGCTACCAAGTACCAACACATCATTGATTCCATCAAGCAAGAAACTCACACACGGGAAAATTTTTACAAAGTGATATACAACAAGGTTGCTCACTTCATGGGAAAATATTGTCTAAATGCTACTTTCATCACATTTGAGCAATATTAATAGCTGGTCTACCACAACAAATGAACATTCCTCCTCTTCTTAGGATCACTTAGCTTGCATCTTTAGGACCTCCCTTAGGTTGTCATCTTTAGAAACACATCACACCCTCATTATAGAATAATCCAACATAATCCAATCCAATCCTAGTCAACCTAACATCATCCTTATCATCATCCAAAGCATCCTTAATCACATCCCTTACTTGGTATTGTATCCCCTTTTGAGTTTCTTAGAACCTACATGTTAATCTAAACCCCATCCTTAATTGTCCTTAAACTAAGCATTGTTTAGGATAACCCCCCTTTGCCTTTGCAACCTCATCACCTTTATCAAAAGGTTGGTTCACATTGACAAAGAATCCCATCTTCTAAAGACCACAAGTCTATCTTAGGTAGACAATCAAATCCACTTGATCTTACACTAGGGAAAGAAACCCTTAATCCTTTCATACATCAAGTCATCCTTAGTCCTTAGGAGCATACTCATCATCCTAGACACATCATCTAAAATCCTAGTCCTAGCACCATCATCCTTATCTTCCTAGGCACATCCTTGCATTACATTTTGCATCTCATATCCCCTTAGGGTAGTCATTTCATACCACCTATTACATGAGCCACTAAGAAGAGGAAGGACATGGACCCTAATCTTACAGCTAGTTCATCTAATCCTGCGATTGACCATACTAATGCCATGGTTACCTATGTGCCTTAGCCCAACAAACAAATTGAGCACATCTAGGTAGATAATAATGAGACTCCCACCATGAGTACCATAGAGAAATTTATCAATCATCCAGGGCATGTCCACATGGTGAATTCCATGAGTGGACGTAACATTAGTCAGGTACTTTTAGACATTTAGCAACAAGGATTTCAACTCCCACCTTGGATTATACCCACACTTGTCACACGACCTATGGCACTTCCTAGGGAATGTTATCATCCCATTAGAAATGAAGTTTTTGATCTACTTCGGAAAGCTCTATAGGTGGGAACTCTTATCATACAAGTAGTCCAACCTTCCATCCCACCCTCCTCATACACATGATACCTTCATCTACCTCAGGAGCCCCGCCCCCTGATCCAACATCAGTAGCACAAACAATACCCCCTATCACTATGCAAGCATCGATACCTCCTTAATCCATAGTTGCTCTGCTTTCACAAGCGTTCCCAACATTTGTAGCACAATTCCCACCACCACCAGTCAACACCCAGCAAACCACCATTCCACCCATCCCCACTCAGCCCATTTAGAATACAACAACCAGTTTGCAACATCAAAGCACCCAAATCCCCATGCCCGTTCCACCTTTTTCTTCCACCGCATACCCATAACAACAAATACACTTCACCATAGGCAAGCCACATACCAACGCTTACAACCAAACCTTATTTTTGTAAGGGTCCACCTTCCCCGCTCCACTAGCAATGCAACAACAACATATGCTAGGAGTTTTGCCTCAAATGCAATTCAACCCAAATCCTCCCATACCATAAAAATATACCAATCCCTTCACCATAACACAAATTCCTATCCCCCCTATCCAACAGCAACAACCAATCCAACAACAAATCCAAAAACCAGCCCAACAATAACAACAACAACAAAATGCCAACCCATTTACATCCCAAGCACCACAACAACACACCAACCCCTTCACATCAGCACAACCAATCATCCAAACTACCAAGCAACCACCACCACAAATGTAGGGGAAAATCCCTTCATAACACAACTGCTACAACAACTCACTAATCATTTCACTAACATGCACACTTTCCTCCAACCAACGCAACAACAACAAACTCATTCCATGAACTACCTAGCCATGCCATCTTCCACTACATCACAAACCATTCCACCAACACAATAATTTAGTGTTCCCAGTAATACCAATTACCTCGCTACAACCATTGGGAGTGTTCTAGTATAGAACACCTATCCTCCACTCTATGCAGGTGTACAACAGGCTCATCCCACTTATCCAACGCCTTAGAAAATACAAGCATACTTCCAGCAATTGTAACAACCCTATCAATCACCGCCACCTCCTCCATAATATTCCCCTTAGCCGTAGCTTCCACCACAACAACCCATATACGCTGACCAACAACCATCATATCAAACACCAAAATATCCCCCACATAATCCCCCATATTCACCATTTGATCCATATCAGATTTAGGGAACCAATGCAATCAGGGTTAATAATCCTCCCCCACAAATCAATCATGAATGGGAAGAAATGAAGAATGCTCTCAAAGAGCTAAAAGCAGGGACTGAGGCTAAAACATTCAAGTTTGAAGAGGTGTTCCCTTACCCATTTGATCGATCTATCATTGTAATACCCTTCCCCAAGCACTTTGAGACACCCATATTTGATAAATATCAGGGGAAGCAAGATCCTGTGAGCCACATGAAATAATTCTACATGGCATGCCAACAAGTGGCCTATAGCGATAATTTCCTCATGAGACTATTTCCCAAAATATTAGGAGGGACCACTCTTGATTGGATCTACAAAATCACCTATGGCATAGTCTCTAATTTTTCTGAACTATCTAAAAAGTTTGTGGCCCAATATGTGCACAACGTAGAGAATGAAATCTCCCTCCTCAATTTATGTAATTCCAAACAAAAGGGAGGAGAGAGCCTGTCGATTACCTTCAGTGCTGGGAAGGCCATACTACAAGGTTGTCCTATCAACCCCTTGAGCAAAATCTTATCAAAATCTTCATTAACAACCTCCATCCTAAGCTTTCCTATCATATGCACATGAACTGTATACAAAATTATCAAGACATCAGAATCAAAGGCATGGATCTTGAGCGAGGTCTCATATAAGATGGTGCCATCAAGCACTATAAAGAATCCTAGCCTGAAAAAACATAATAATGATCAATCATGGTACTAGAACAAGAACAAGAACATAGTAACTGATGGAGCCACTAACACCAAACACGTTCAGGTCATGGTAGCCGGTCCCAATGCACCTACCTAAACTTATCAACAAGCACTTCTAGTATACCCTCAACCTCCTCCCATGTATCAATAGCCTGCTCCCACATATCCCCAACCAATGTACGAGAAAAACATACATCCTCAAGGCACGACTATCTATCCCCCTCCAGGGACATCATATCAACCCAACTATCAATGTCATGTGAACTAGATGAATACTATATCAGTCCCACGTGGACAACAAAGGCCTTGTGGTAAGAATGTGCCACAACTCACGTTTACCCCCTTGGGTGAACCCATAGATGTCATCTTCCACAAAATGGTCCAAGATAACCAAGTCATGTACCCAAAAATGCAACCCTTTGATGACTCAACACCTAAGCCTGCCTGGTATAAAGACAACAAGTACTGTGATTAGCATCGTGTTAAGGGGCACACCACCATCAAATGAATGAAACTAAAACACTACATCCAAGATCTCATCATCTGCAAAGAGATTGAAGTGGACTCTCCTACCCAACCATCACCAAACACAGGCCTTAAAATCTATCAAAATGCATTTCCTGAACACACCTCAAGTAAAGGCCTAGGAAATCCCACTCAATCCTTCGACTAGGGGAAGGGTAAGCAAGGAGAAAATGTTGACATAAAAGATTATACAAATGCATATATCAACTACGATAATCTCATTGGCTTCATAACCCAATTCCAGTCCTCCATCAATGTCATTCATGTCAAGGGTGTCAATAACTAATGTATAGTCACCACTCATCAAGGCATAATAACAATTGTAGGTGCAAGTACCATTCTATCTACTGGTACCCAATACAACCTATTGGAACACCTATAGAATAATCCTGCCCAAATTTCCATCCTGGATCTCCTCTGTACCTCACCTACCTATCAAGAGTTCCTTAATAAAGCCCTACAAGAATCACATGTTCCCAACAACATCAACCTCACTGAAATCTAAAACCTTGTCGGCCACTTGTCTACATCTTGTGGGGTTTCCTTTAAACCAACAGATGTACCCTCTGAGGAACTCGATCATAACCTTCCACTTTGTATTGCTGTCATGGTTAAAGATTTTTCCATCAAGCGAGCCATGATAGATAATGGTTTGGCCCTAAATTTGTATACTCTAAAATTCATCAAACAGTTGGGTTGCATTGAAGCTGATATAACAAATGATATCATTACAATGAAAGTATATGACAATCTAGAACACACTTCTCAAGGCACCATTTCATTGTCCATCAAAGTGGGCCTTGCTATCCAAGATATGGTATGTCATGTTGTTGATCTTGACCTTCCCTTCAACATCCTCCTTGGGTGCCCATGGATTCATTCTATGCAAGCCGTCCCATCCACCTACCATTAGTGCATCAAATTCCCATATAACGACACTAAAATCACCATCGCCGTAGATCCCAAGCCCTTCACATACTGTAATGCATTGGAAACCTCCTTCCCACATTCCAATCACTATCCCAGGATTGACATTGGCACCTATGTCGCTAGTTCATCTTGAATCCATTCACCTAGAGACCATCCTTTCCTCCACCCTTTCCATAGTCAAGATCAACAATAAAGGTTGTGGTGAGTATAGTCTATATGATGCCTTCATAGTTGGAGCACTTCCAGTTGATCCACACACTCAAGGTCTCCAACCTAATCCAAGCAAGACAGAACCAAAAACAACCAAGCCACTACAATTGGGTCCTACCACTTTTATCTCAAATGGTATTTTGAATAGCCAGGAGATGACACCAGACATCAACCAGTGGCTCTATAAGGATCCACCACCCAAAGACACAAGTCACCTCAATTACTTCAAAGGTAAGTACCCTTCAACTCACAAACTGGTGACATAAAAATGGAACTACTAGGGATGTGGCCTCAGTTATGAAGAGCAAGGAATGAATGATCCTATTGTACCTACTCGACAAGAAAAACACCTAGGCCTTGGCATGGATTCTGACAGGAATGGGGGAACCAATGAGAATATCTATGCCTTTTATCCTCCCCTGGGTGAAATTGATGACATCAAAGATTTACCTGAAGAGAAAGTTGTGAGAGCCTATGATGATGTCTTTGATGATGAAACCTTCTTGGGAAATTATGTCCTACGCCAAATTTCCATTCTCTTCATTGACCTTCCCCTCCGCCATCCCGAACTCATAGAATGGGAAAAACAAAGTGTCGTACATGTTGACGAGTTCCAAAGCGAGGATGCACTCCTAAGATTTATGGGACCAGTTGAATTGAGAAATGAATGGGGGAAAGATTTAGCACATGTCTACAAACTGGATCCAAAGGCATACTTTGGGGAAGAGGAGAACTTTAGCCAAAAAAATGAAATAAAAATGAGAAAAATCGATCCCCTAGCAAAAATCCCTCTGGGGTGCTATCTGATCACAAAATAGTAAAAACAAAGGGCGTATCCACTGGTGAAAAGCTCTCTAAGGCACCAGAGGATGAATATTCTCCTCTTCCTCTAATCCATGATTACAGGCCTGAACAGTCATCGATTCTCATCGAAGAAACATAGCCTATCAACCTGGGCACAAAAGAGAATCCCGCCATCACATACATAGCTGCATCTATGACTGAAGCAAAATAAAGAGATCTCATCACTCTCTTGAATGAATCCATAAATAAGGTTACATGGTCTTATTCCCACATGTCAGGATTAGACCCCAACTTAGTGGTTCACCATCTAGCAGTGGACCCAAACATCAAACCTGTCAAAAAAAAACTTAGAAAGATGAACTCCAAAGTGGCACTACTTGTCAAAGCAGAGAAAGAGAAGTTACTCCAGGCCAAAATCATCTGCGCCATTGACTACTCTAAATGGATTTCCAATATGGTGCCAGTGTCTAAACCTGAAAAATCAATCAGGATATGTACAGACTTCTGAGATCTCAATAAGGCATGTCCCAAGGATGATTTCCCACAGCCAAACATAGACATGATAGTAGATCTCACAACGGGACATGAAATGTTGTCACTCATGGACGACTTTCTGGATATAATAAGATCCATATTGTAGAAGAAGATAAGCACATGACAATATTCACAACCCCTCGAGGCACCTTTTGCTATAATATGATGCCATTTGGATTGAAGAATGCTGGGGCAACCTATCAGAGGGCCATGATAGTCATTTTTCATGACATGGTTCACAAGATAATTGAATACTATGTAGATGATATCTTGGCAAAATCAGTTAAAAGGGAAGATCACCTAGATGTTTTGGAATGCATCTTTGACAGGATTGGACACTACCACCTAATGCTCAACCCTAAGAAGTATATTTTTGGTGTCACATTAGGAAAGCTCCTTCGATTCATTGTATCCATATGAGGCATTGAAATAGATCCAAAAAAGGTACAATCTATCATAGAAATACCTCCACCAAAAACACTCCAACAAGTGCACAGCCTCCAAGGAAAGTTACAATCTATGCACCATTTTATCTCTCAGTTAGCAGACAAGTGCCAACCATTTACTCATCTCCTATGAAAGGATAATAATTTCAAATGGGATCCTCAGTGTCAGAAGAGTTTTTAAAAGATCAAATAATACTTGGCTAATCCACCCATCTTGGTACCACCTATACCCGACCAATCACTCATCTTGTATATTTATGCTACTACAACACCAATGGGGGCACTCATTGCTTAGTTGGATGATGAAGGTAAAGAAAGAGCTATTTATTACATCAGTCAGACTTTGGTAGGTTATGAGATCAATTATTCTCTATGAAAAAAGCATGTCTAGCAATGGTTTTTGCCACTCAAAAACCTCACCACTATATGCTTAGTCATACAACCAAGCTCATTTCAAAAGTGGACCCTCTCAAGTACCTACTCTCCAAGACTACTCTCACTGGTCGAATGGAAAAATGGGTTATGCTGTTAAGCAAGTTTGATATTCAATATGTAGACAAAAAATCCATTAAAGGGCAGGTCATCACAGACTAGCTAGTAGAAGCACCAATGGTGGACGCATATCCTTTGATCAAAAAATTTCCAGATGAGCATTTGTACATAATAGAAGAGCAACCCACTTGGCAACTCTACTTTGATGGATCCTACACAACCCATGGTGCAGGGGCAGGAACACTTTTCATCACACCGCAAGGTGACTATATCCCTATGTCATTCAAATTGGGATTTCCTTGCATGAACAACATTGCAGAATATGAGGCACTAGTCACATGACTCTATGTGGCTATAGAATGGAACATCACAGATATACATGTCTTTGGTGATTCCGAACTCATCATCAAACAAGTCCTAGATGAGTATCAAACCAAAGATGACAAAATGATGTCATAAAAGGAGATGGTTGACAAGATGAAAGATAATTTCCTCCACTTGCAAATACACAAGTACCATGCTTGCAGAACAAGGCTGTCGATGCAATGGCCACAATTGGCTCCCTCTTAGAGATTCCTCACAAGTCTATGCAATATGAATTCTTAGTTGAGAAACTTCATGCTCCCACTTATGAGAATGATGAATCAAATTGTGTATGTTTCTTGGTTGGTCCCCAGTCCCCATGGTACCATGATATCCAAGCTTATCTACAAAATGGTATCATATCCCCTCATCTCACCTCAACCCAACACCAAAACTTTATTCACAGAGATTCCTGCTACACCCTTGTAGCCAACACCCTTTATCGTCGAGGCTATCAAAATGTGCTCTCTATATATTTAGATGAAAATGAGGCTACCCATGCTTTACAAGAGGTACATGCTGGAATCTACGGTGCCCACACAAGTGGCATGGTCCTAGCCAAGAAAACTTTATGAATAGGATACTACTGGCCTACAATGGAACATGATGCTTGTGAGTTTGTCAAGAAGTTATTACCTTGTCAAAAGCATGCCAATTTGATCTATGTGCTCACGTCCATATCCATCACCATTTCTCCAGTCCATATTTTCCTCAAGGTAATAGCCAAGCTGAGGCAACTAATAAGACCCTCCTCAAAATCCTCAAGAAAGTTGTCAATGATATTGGTCATGACTGGCATCTCTAGATCAACCCCACCCTCTGGACATATCACACTTCCTACCATAGTCCTATAGGAACTACTCCATATTCCCTAGTCTATGGTGCTAAAGCTATCTTACCAATTGAGGTTGAACTACCATCCCTCTGAGTATCATTGAGAGGCCTGATTGATGATGAATATTACCGAGTAGCAAGACTCACGTAGCTTGATCTACTAGATGAAAATCACCAGAAATCCTATGATCACTTGATTTTTTATCAAAATAGACTCAAGAAGAACTATAACAAGAAATTCCACCCATGCTAGTTCTAGGTAGGGGACTTTGTGCTAAAGGAAAATTAGAAAGTGGGTACTGATTGGGAAAAGAAAGGTAAGTTCGAGGTTACCTGACAAGGCCCATACATTGTCACAACATGCTTCAGTTATGGGGCATATCAAATATCCACCCCTGAGGGAGAACCCTTGAATGATCCTATCAACATCATTCATATCAGGCACTTCTATACCTAAGAGCTGGTTATTCATTCCAATTATCTAAAAAATCCATAAAAAGTATAAAAAGTCCTGAAAAAATATCAAAAAAAAAAAGTAGAAAAAGAAGCTGAAAAATGGTTGTCCTAGAAAAATCCTAGCAAACAGGTTCTTGGACAACATCAAAAACATAAAAAAAAATAAAAAATAAAAAAGAAGAGTAAAGATAAAAATTTCATCCAATGGTGAAAACTTGACAATCAGGCACCTTGGACAAGTATGGGTGATGAAAACCTGGCAACATGCGTCATGCATAGTGGACCATTCCATTATCTATAAAAATCTCT
>MU223147.1:172122-184907 GCA_018584345.1 Thuja plicata
TATATGTGCTAACCCACTAACTTCTCATGTTTGAGCTTGCTCCCAACAGATTGAAGATTTCCTTATACTACAATAAGAATACCATGTATATTACTCCAAAATGGATTAAAAAAATAGGTACTCAAGGCAAAACATAGAAATGAACCAATGAATCCAACTAAGGGATCACACATGCAATCAATCCACACAAGGGAATATCAACTCTTGCATCATTCTATGGTCGGCATAAACACATTAGATGTTATGCTATAAAAAAAGACAACATAACCATAGTTCCAAGGCATCCATGCACACAAAGTGCATAAGGGTCACCAAACACTCACAAACCAAGAGAAACTCACCAAACTATGGTCTAAAGTGGTCAATGGGTACTCACACAGGGGTGTCATCCACCCTTGGAAGTCACAAAGATCTAGGAGGTACTCTTCCACTCAAAAATGTCACTTGTGTTAGTTCTTCCAAAACCTTCAAGAATACCAAGCCCAGGCACTTAAGTAACAAGCTACCACTATTCGCAGCACTACTCATATGCGCTCACACACCAACAAGATCAACTAAGCGGGCAACATATACGAAGAGATCCCATCATATGAACTTGGGCTCTGATACCAGATGTAATGTCCTACCCAGGAATCCTTTACACATGGCTCAAAGAAGAGATAACAATTTTTTTTAATGTAGACTTAACCAACATGTAACATATCACAAGCCGAAGACTAAACACAACAACCAAAGATTCCCAAGCCTATACTACAAACACGATTCAATTACCATCTACATGATTAACATACAAGGTTCATCTAGATTACTATGTGAACATACAAATGATTATTTTTAAACCCAAAGTACAATTCCTATTATGATTAATCATATAGGTTCATTTACCAAATTAAAATGCCTAGTCTAACACAAGATAACATTAAATTATCCCAAGCGATTGATACTTGATCTGTTCTGATTTGGGAAGGTGCATCTCTAAAAAATTTATTTAGAAAACCAACTTGCATCTTCTAGTCGAGGATAAAAATTCCCTATATCCATGGTATGAGTAACTCTAGTAGAAATTTGTATGATTATATGTATGGTGTCGTATGAGAATCCATATGAAGCCATACAAGAAACTATAAAATCCCATACGAGTAGTAGGATCTCGTACGAGACCCTACAAGTTACCTTACAATAAACTATTGTGACTCTTATGAGAGCATATAGCCACTCGTACAATAATTTGCATTTCCAGCCTTAGAAAGAAGAAGAGGAAAAGAAAGCTAAGATAAAAGGCTAATCCCCACATCGGGGAGTATCAGAAATGTGAAAATCAAGGAGGTAGGCACCCGATTGCACCAAAATCATAAATACAACATAAATAAAATAATTATAGATCACCTAACATCATATTACTATAATCAAATTCATAACAATAAGAGTACACATCAAGTACATATACTATTGGAATTATATTGGAATGATGTACTGAGAGGGGATGGGTGAATCAGTACCTCTAAAACTTTTCTTGGTTAGCCCATTAACCCTTAGTCATCAATTTCTAAATTATCTTATCTAACTATTCATCTTTCTTTATGTATATGCAATCATAACATAATTTCTTTAATATGAAACCATACAAGAAACATTCATGAAAATAGATAACACATGACACAAGATATGATATCACAGAAAACTCCTATTAGGAAGTAAAAACTGTGGTGGGGATTTTTATCCACAATACTTCACTATCTACAGATAAGAAGGGGCCGATTAAGGCTTATAATTGGTCACTTCTGATGACCTACACTCTTAGGAGTATTACAGTGGAGACCTGTTAAGATCTACTTTGTTTGAAGCTTTAGCAACATTGTTAAGTGTGCACTCTATTAAGAGATTTGTAAAAAAAGGTTAAGTCCACCTTCTACAAAAGGATTTTAGATGTGATGCACTTGTTAGAATGAAACTACATAAGTCTTTGATCTGATGATGTATGCAATCTTTAATTGCTGATAAAAGATTCAATAAAGCTTCCTATGTATGAGTAATCATCTTTTCATGATTGAATAATACCTTTGTCTTCTCGTCAGTAGCCTCTGTGTGTTCTTGATAATTGGTGTGATCTGTTTCTAAACTTTGCATGAATTTTTCCTTATGCTCCTTAGATGCTCTTCGTGACTATCAACAATAATGAATTCATAATTCACAATTGATTGAACATTTATTTATACTATATTTTAGCTCTATTCTTGATTCACGCTTTCACAAGTTAACTCTAGATCCAAGGTTTACAACTTGACCTAGATCTTTAGTTAGATATGTTTTAGATCCGTTAGGATGCTTTAAAACATTTACATTATGCTTGCTTGACCCTCAAGTAATGATTTAAAACAAATTAAAACTCTAAAAATAGAATTACAATGCTTTATGTTAAGTGTAAAACTTAGATCCACTATTTGCGAGTTCTCTAACTAACTGTCAATTCTGATGGTCGGGCTTCTCTATCAGTCTGTCAGTTTTCTTTGCCGTTAGTGTTCCTTTCTTGAACTGTTCATCGGGTATGCCTTTTTCTACTCCATCAGTTTTTTTCTCAAAACTATGTCATTGGTGATGATCTTTGTGTTATGTCATTAACCCGTCGGTGATGTCTTGTTTACTTCGTTGGTGCAACACTTGTCAGTGTCCATCGGTCAATTCCATACTTAGCACTTTCTTGTGACTTTTTTTTTTTGTTGGGTATGCTCACTGTCTGCCGGTTATTCTTGTAGTCCACCGGTTATGCTTGTACCGATGATCTCTATCAATGTTTTTCACTAAGTGTACTAATGGTAAAATTAATGTCATCAATCTCCCCCTTTGACATTAGTATCAAAAACATGATATGTGCAACATACTGAATGTATTAGTATGTACACATGTGTATACTTCTTCCTTAGTCATTTGAATGACTCCCCCTATGTATATGTCAGTAAGTGTAAGTATATATACATTTCCTTATGTACTCTTTTTTTTGATATATTGTACATAACTATATTTACATATATGTTCCTTCTGTACATACAATATGCATTTCCTTTATATTCCTCCTTTTTTGATAATAAAGGCAAAGATACTTACATCTTGTCAAAAAGGTGGGAGTGTGAGGACTTGATCTCCTCCATCATCTTTTCCCATTTATCCTTCAACTTTTCTAGAGCCATGTGCTCAAGTGATATCCTTACATGTATATCATAGATGCTGTCTACTATAGACATCTCTGGGGTTGTAATTAAGGTTCTAGCTTGAGAAATATGCTGCTGTAGAATAGTGAGATTAGGAAAGATGTGTGCATATAGTTCAGTAATCTCACCTCGTAATTGTGTTTCAGCATCCCATATTTCTTGCCTTAGCCTGTTAGCCTCAATGACCTTGTCATGATGCACCTTGATATTGTCTGCATTTGAGGTTAGGCTTTGTGCACTCGTTGTGACATTAGAATCTATTTATGCTAACTTGTCACTATTTTCTTTTGTAAACTTTTCAAGCGTGCACATATTTTGAACTAAGGTAATTGCCTCAACAATCATTGGCTCTAATTGATCAGTTAGTTCAGAGAGCTTTACCTTGTTCACTACTACTTCTTGGCTGATCTTATCAATTAACTTGTATTGATACTTTTTCTCTGCTTGTTCTTCCATAGCTTGTTCTGCATCTATATTCTAGTCTGTGATGGCGTCGGTAAGAACAAAAATTTTCTCCTTAACTGTAGCATTTTGTTCAAGTTTCACCTCAAGAACAAGTTGTTGGAGAATGTCGCTTGCCTTGTCAAGTGCCATTGTTTCCCTATGTTCTTGTATCATTTTCTTCTGAATGGCTTTCCTTTGGCATATCACTCCAAAATCTTGAAGTTTATCACTATCCAAAGTAGTAATATCCTAGTTTGGGACTTCTATTACTTCATCCATTGTAACAACCAAGATGTCTTTCTTTAATGCTTTCTTCTTCTTCTTCTTTAGCTGGGTGGAAGATTGATGTATTACCACTTGTAATTGTTGAGATTGGGTTGACTTGGTAGGTGAGGGTTGAGAAGATGAGGTGTGCTATTGTTTCCTTTCTGATTCCACTAGCTGGTTTTGTGAAGAAGTCTCCTCATTGGCCTTAGGTGTATCAACATATATATTTTCTTTTTGTTTTGTGCCTTCATCCTGCTTGACTTCTTCACTCTTATCTTTTTCTTCAACCTTTCTCAATGTATCCTTTTGAGTGTTGGATGCATCTTTGTTTTCATCAGTACCTATATCCTTGGGTATGTCATCATCTTTCTTAGATGATTTATCCTGACTTGATTGAATATAAATAGCATCTATTAATATATTCATGTTTGTTGGTGTATTGACTGTTGCAGTGTCAATAGTTGAATCCTGTCTGTCAGTATTGCCCTTTGCAATATTTATGTCTTCATCTTTTTGTACTTCTACTATAGGGTTTTTTCCTATAGTGTCATTGACAATGTTGTCTAACCATGATTCATCATTTATATCATCATCTAAATTACCTTTTATTGTTAACTCTTCTTTGGTAACTTCTTCATCCTTTAAACTGATGTGAATTAGACTTGCTGGTACTTGATTTTTCTCACTATTTTCAGGCCATTCTTCATCTATAATATCAACCTATATCTAGATGGTTATTTGAACTTCTTCATTGTCTAACTCAACTGTTGAGTTATCTCTCTGAGTGATAGTTTCCTTCTCATAACTTCTCTCCTTAGAAGGATTGAGTATCTTGCTCCATTTATCATGAGCTTCTTGTTCTAGCTCTATAAAATTCTCTTCAAGAAATTTGTAAGCTCTCATTTTGGGTAAGAAATTTTTCTCATATTTCTCCATGATTTCATTTATTTCTTCCCTTTTTGATTCAGGAGGCATAAGAGAAACAAGTACTCTTTCTCTTATCCTTTTCTCCTCATGGAGTGCAAATGTGAACCTAGAAGATAATCTAATCAACAGCTCTTGTGGTACATCACATGTAGTGAATTGAAGTGGGACATAATAGTGTCTGCACATTTTAGCTATAACTGCATCTTCAATTTTATTCTATTCTACAGTATCCCATTTCAACCATTTCCTAATCTTAGGATGTCCAATAGATGAGGCTTCTGAAATATACTTACATATTTCATCAATGTTTTTAGAAGTTGATGTTACCTTTGCTATTTCCTTTGCTTGTTCAATTGCAGTGTTAGGCTCATCCATAGCTGAGTCCTCTATATCCTCATTTGTCTGAACAAATTTCCTCCTTTTGGTAGGTTTCCTAACTGGTTGTTTTCCCTTTGATGTGTCAGGTTTTCTTTTATACACCTTTCCTTTTATCATGGGAGAAGGAGTTGCATCCTTTGTTGTCTGACTCCTTGTTCTTGACTTCTTAGGTGGAGGAGGAGGTGGTGAATCAGACTATTCTTCCTCTAATTCTTTTTCCTCTGCTGTATCACCAATGGGTAGCTGGTCCTCAGTGATTTCGGCCTTACCCTCTTTTTCCTCTTCACCTTCCTTTTCTTCTTCACCTTTAGAAGATATATTCAATTTCTTTTTCAAATTCTTCACCATTCTACCTGACTGTTTTACAGCTTTCTTGATAACAAGATTTGTTTTAATCTTTTTTTTGGCCTCTTCATAGGTGCCAAATCTTTGTTGCTTGTTGTCCACTAGTTCATTCAGTAGTGCCTCAATGCACTCATTGGCTATTCCTGCTTTGATTTCATATTCTAACCGTGAAAGCCATGACTTCCTAGGTACTACTACTTGGATATACATGAAATCAGTATCTACCATGAAACATATATTTTCTTTGTGTTCCTTTATCAGATTTTCAGGAATCCTTGTTCTAGTTTGCAACATTTCCTTAATGGTTTTGTAATACTCATGCATTACATTATCAAAATCTATTCCTAGTGATTCTATGAATTCACCTATTTGAATGGTTATAGGTCTTCTTGTTTCCCATACAACTTTTCCTATTGAAGCAAAGTATTCTTCAAAGTAAAAGAATATGCACATTATGAGGGAACCAAACTTACAAGTGTTTGTTCTTGAAGATCTTATTGTGCACATGTTCTCCTCCAGTTGATGTAACATGATCTGTACAAAATCCATCTTCTTTCCTTGTTTGATGATCTTGTATGTTGTGCTCATAGCAGTACTTAATATGCTATTCATTCTACTCGCTTGGAAGATTTTATATCCAACAACACATGCTCCAAACTTCAGCTTTATGTCGATAATGGTGTTGACCTTAAGTGCTCTTTTGTTTGATTTAGCACCAGTCAGTTTTTCAACTTCTGCCAGGGATGGGTGCTTGTGAGCTTGTAGTTTTTCGGTCATAGGATAACTAGTAACAACATGAATAACATCCTTTGTTATTGGCTTTGGTTTATTAAGCCATAAAGTCTTGCTGTGCATTCTGCTAAGAACAATCTTTATCCACTCTATTTTGAAGACTTTGGGAAAATGCAGTGCATTCGTGAGTCCTTTCACTTCCAGATGTTTATGCTCTTCTTTGAGCTTTCCAACATCATCACATAGTGCCCTGTAGGCATTATCTAGGTCTAGATCTCATATTTCCAAGATCTTGTAGTGTATATAGGACCTTACATCCTCTACTAGTAAAACCCTAGGTGGGATTTTGGAGAATGCTCCAAAATCGTCAGGTTGTGATGCTATTTCTGGGTGTAGCTTGAATTTGGGTTCAGCACACAAGCCTCTGCTAACAAGCTTGAATGCTTTCAGCTTATTTTCCTTAATCTTTTCAACTCTAGAATTTGATGCCATCGCGTTGTAGACATTTAGGGCTTTTTGCAAATAAAATAGTGCGGTCAGTGAATGTGGTTACTTACTGATTCTCTGTGATTTCTTGTGAATGCTTTGTGTCAAATTGATTCCTACTGGTTTGCACTCCAAATTGCTTTGAAATTTCTCTACTCTGCTCAAAAATTGTGGGTGCAAAAATGAGTTTACCCGTCGGGCTTTTATAACATTTTGTGCCCTAAGTTGTCATTAATGCTCATGAACTCATCGGTATACAAAGAATGAGTTCATCGGTAGAGGCATTCATAACATCTTTGGTGTCTATGCAAAGCATCAGGGTTGCTATAAGCTTTAGTAACTTCACCGATGATGGTCGGTAAAGTGGTGAAGACAACTTTCATTACCTCAAGGTTCACCGATGTCCATCGGTTTACACTTAGCAATTTGGCATTTGTGTAATGACTAATACATTCTGGTAAGTAGTGCTAAATGTTCTGTGTGTGTTCACCGATGCAAATTGTGTCCAATAACCGATGGTTTCTTTTCAACAGTTTAACAAATAACAATATATTGCATCTTTATTCATGTTAATATTACAATATGAACTATGTGTAATGGAATCGATGCATAATATAACTTGTCATAATGCAGTTCCATAAATACTTGTGCATTTTAGTTGGATGTAGTGATGTCACCAGATCCATTGGATGGGGTGTCATCATTTGTATTGCTTGTTCCTGCACCTTCAATATTTGTGGCTTTTACCCACATCTTGTTTCTCATTCTCTTGATGTCATCAATGGTATTTCCATTGGGATGAGTACTTGTATCTGTCAGTCAGTTTTTGCAATCTTTTATCACATGTCCAACCTTATGACAATGCAAACATGCCATACCTAGATTGGTCCAACCTCTTGACCTTCTGGTCCACTTTCTCATATAGTTGGAAGCAATATGACCATACCTTCCACATGCTGTGCAGTTTACCCATGTGTTATAGTCCCAAACATATGAGTTACCAACTCTTGTTGGTTTGTGGCTATTATCAGTTTCTTTTGGTGTCCAGGCCTTGTTGTTCTTTTTCCAGCACTCTTCATGTGTATGCCCATTCATCTTGCAAGTAGGACAGTACTTGTCCATGTAGGTTTTCCTTTTTGGATTTGTCACTTTGGATCTGCATTCATATGCCTTGTGTCCTTTCTTTTGACATTTATAACAATTACCAATGAAAGTAGATTGTGCTTGAGAAATACCTTTCATTTTTCTTCTGCAGATGTTTGAGGTATGGTCGGGTTTTCCACGGTGATTGCATGACAGCTTATTGGATCTTGGGTTTGTGAAAGCATTCCTTTGATCTGGTTGATTAGAAGATTCACCATTCTCATTGTACCCTAATCCTGTGTAGTTGTTGACTCTTCTCTTTCCATCAAGAAAATCATCCATACTTTTGTTGCTATCTTCAGCTTTCTTGATCAATTCGTTGTGTTGATTCTGGACTTTGATTTCATGCTTCAATTTTTCATTCTCTTCTCTTAGCTCACCGATAATCTGTATTCTTTCAATGAAAATTGTATTTAGTCTATTTTCTTCTTGACTCATAAGAATAATCTGGTTGGTAACCTCATGGTGATGCTTAGTAAGTCTTTGAATCTCTAATTCTTTCTCTTGTAGCTTTTTTTTTATTTTCCTCCTATCATCAATGGCTAGTGTTCTTTCATTTTAAGCTTTTCTTGCATCATTCATGACATCAATCATTTTCACTATTTGAGTTTCTTGACCGATTTGCAGCATCTTTATTTTCTCTGTCAGATGTAGATTGACTTCTTGTAGACTTGTGATTTCTTCTACTGATGCATTTGAATCTTTGCTTGTTGATGATTCTAATGTATCAAAGTAATCTTGTATTTCTGATTCTTTGTAGTCCTTCTCATTCAGCCTAGTTGCCATAATCTTTCTTTCATCAAGAAGTTTTCTTAACTTGATTCTTTCCTCTTTATATTTCTCATAGTTTATCTACATGTGCAACTGCTCATTCTCAATAGTCATGTCCAGTCTGTACTTTTCCATTACTTTGATATTTTCTCTTAAGTCTTTAAGCTTTTCAAGAAAGAGACTTAGCTCTAATACCAATTGTTGGAATTATATTGGAATAATGTACTGAGAGGGGAGGGGTGAATCAGTACCTCTAAAACTTTTCTTGGTTAGCCCATTAACCCTTAGTCATCAGTTTGTAAATTATCTTATCTAACTATTCATCTTTCTTTATGTATATGCAATCATAACATAATTTCTTTAATATTAAACCATACAAGAAACATTCATGAAAATAGATAACACACGAAACAAGATATGATATCGCAGAAAACTCCTGTTAGGAAGTAAAAACTATGGTGGGGATTGTTACCCACAATACTTCACTATCTGCAGATAAGAAGGGGATGACTAAGGCTTACAATTGGTCACTTCTGATGACCTACCCTATTAGGATTATTATAGTGGAGACCTGTTAAGATCTACTTCATTTGAAGCTTTAGCAACACTTTTAAGTGTGCACTCTGTTAAGAGATTTGTAAAGAATGGTTAAGTCCACCTTCTACAAAAGGATTTTAGATGTGATGCACTTGTTAGAATGAAACTACATAAGTCTTTGACCTGATGATGTATGCAATCTCTAATTGCTGATAACAGATCCAATAAAGCTTCCTATGTATGAGTAATCATCTTTTCATGATTGAATAATACCTTTGTCTGCTCGTCGGTAGGCTCTGTGTGTTCTTGATAACTGGTGTGATCTGTTTCTAAACTTTGCATGAATTCTACCTTCTGCTCCTTAGATGCTCTTCATGGCTATCAACAACAATGAATTCATAATTCACAATTGATTGAACATCTATTTATACTAGATTTTAGCTCTATTCTTGATTCACGCTTTCACAAGTTAACTCTAGATCCAAGGTTTACAAATTGACCTTGATCTTTAGTTAGATATGTTTTAGATCCATTAGGATTCTTTAAAACATTTACATTATGCTTGCTTGACCCTCAAGTAATGATTGAAAACAAATTAAAACTTTAAAAATAGAATTACAATGCTTTATCTGACATGTAAAACTCAGATTCACTATTTGCGGGTTCTCTAATTGACTGTCGGTTTTGATGGTTGGGCTTCTTTGTCAGTCTGTCAGTTTTCTTTGCTGTCGGTGTTCCTTTCTTGAACTATTCATCGGGTATGCCTTTTTCTGCTCTGTTGGTTTTGTTCTCAAAACTGTGTCATCGATGATGATCTTTGTGTTATGTCATTGACTTGTCGGTGATGTCTTGTTTACTTCATCGGTGCAACACTTGTCAGTGTTCATGGGTCAATTCCATACTTAGCATTTTCTCATATTTTTTGTTCTGTTGGGTATGCTCATTGTCTGTCAGTTATGCTTGTAGTCCGCCGGTTATGCTTGTACCGATGATCTCTGTCAATGCTTTTCACTAAGTGTACTAATGGAAAAATTAATGTCATCATATACATGAGCATAAAGTAACTATAGATGCAATCTTGTATCTTTCCCTAAATAGGATAGTGAGTTCTTTTTACATCCTAGGAAATATTGTATCTTTCCCTAAATAAGATGATCTTACTGATTTACAAGTCCTTTGTGGCTTTCCCTAAGATAGTGTTCCTTAGTTAGTAAGTCCTTTTCAAGAGTAGTAAGCTCCTCATCCTTTTGGCTAAAATATTGTATTCAAGTTATTTATATTATAAGGGTGATTCTCATTGTATTTTTTTCCCACATTGGGTTTTCCACATAAAATATATTGTTATAAGCATCATCAACAGTTCATAAAGATAATAGTTGACACCAATGACAATACCATAACTAACCTTTGCTCAACCATACCTATCATATCAACCACTTCCTTAATGTCATTTCTTAGCATCAGTTATGTCATCAATCTCTCCCTTTGGCATTGATGGCAACACAAAAAAATCAACACACACCTCGTTGTGATTCTCTAGCTTTCTTTCTAGTTCATACTCCAACATTCTTATCTCCAATTATTTTCTCAGAAGAGTGATTTAACTTAACATACCTTGGTAAGGTAGGCTCATATATCTATTCCTCAACTTCATTCTGAACAGGTGTGTCATCTTTTGTGTGTTCCTCTTATCTTTTTTCATTCTATTCAACAGGTTCATCTTCCATCACTGATTGCATATATGTTATCCCATTGTAATCTTCAAGTTTTCTCTTGCTTACTTCATCATTTTCATCAAAAAACTCATCGATTTATACATTAGCACTCTCAATGATCTTATTTGTCTTTTTTTAAACATGTGTATGCTTTACTCTTAGGTGAATAACCCAAAAATATTCCTTCATCACTTTTTGCTTCAAATTTTCCTATATTTTCATCCTTCTTAATAAATCATCTACTACCAAAGATTTTGAAATAGCTAACATTAGGAGTGTGTCCATACCACAATTCATAAGGTTTCTTTCCTATTTTTTTCTTGATCAAAACTCTGTTTAGAGTGTTTACAAAAGTACTATCAGCTTCTCTCCAAAACATTTGTGCAACACCCTTTTGCATCATTAAAGTCCTAGTACATTCAATCACTGACTTGTTTCCTCTTTCAACTATTCCATTCTATTTTGGAGTCCTGGGAGAAAACATTTGTCTCTTAATCCCTTCAACTTCACAATAGGTAAAAAATTCATGTGATGTGAATTCTCCACCTCTCTCTGACCTTAAGCATTTTAAGCTCCTACCCATTTCATTTTCCACTCTTGCTTTGTAAATCTTGAACATGTGAAAAGCTTTAGATTTCTCCTTAAGTAACATAGTCCACACCATCCTTGAATAGTCATTAAAAAACAACATAAAATAATTATCTTTATAACAACTTTTTGTTCTCACAGGACCACATAAATTAGTATTCACCAAATCAAGTATATTCTCAGATCTGCAGCCTTAAATACTGAATGTAGAACTAGTAATATTCCCAAATTGACAATCCTTACAAACAACATTATCAAGTTTCAAAAGATAGGGAAGAGCTCTGACAATCTTCTTTTTACTGACTTTAATGAGGTTATCAAAATTAATATGAAAAAACCTCTTATGCCACAACCAACTGTCTTCTACTTTTCCAATCAAGCATTTATTAACAGATAGATTTAAGTAGAATAAGTTACCTCTTGTCAATCCTCCTTTACCAATCAAATTTCCTTTTTTGTTCTTTATCTTGCATATTCCTTCACTTAATTCCAAATTAAATCCTTTCTGATTTAGTTGAGAAACACTCAACGGGTTGTAGCTCAGTCATGATACCTAGTAGACATCATCACAATTTGTATTGTCATTCAGTGCTATAATGAATTTACCTTTTACCAAATAGGGGATGTCATTACCAAACTTAACTAATCCTCCATCAAATTCTTCAAGCTCAATGAATTACTCTTGTCACCAGTCATGTGATGTGTGCAGCCACTGTCAACAATCCATTTCTCACTCTTGTTCATAGTTGATATCAATGTAATCTCACTACCTTCTATCTTGTCTTCCTTCACACCAAAAAATACAATCTCCTCAGCATCATCATTATCTGATTCATCATTTGTAACATCTTCCTTAGCTAGATAACATGTTTTCTTTCCTTTATCCTTGTATCTTGTTATTTTATTTCTTATTGTTCTTAGGGCACCTAGATGCAATGTGTCCAATCTTACTACATCCAAAGCACTTCAAGGGTAATTTTCCTTTATATTTTCCCTTACCCCTAGGTAACCTTCTGGAAAACAACTTACTTCCAACTCTTCTTTTTATTTTTCCTCAGATATTATATCATCAATATTTCTTCCATAGGATACTAATGTAGTTTGACTATTAGGCTCATGATTCTGTGAGGCCTACCCCAGTCTGACATAATCTTAAAACTATTTCTCATGCTCTCCAGTCAATACTAATTTTGCTATAGTCAGACTTTTGGGACACATGTATTACTTATGGATCTGTGGAATCCTA
>MU223147.1:186598-205687 GCA_018584345.1 Thuja plicata
AGCTCGGGGGTGGCCTTGCAAAGGCCTAGGTTGGGAGGTGAGCCTCCATGGTCAACCTTGATGTTCTTACAGGTTCAAAGGAAGCTTCTGAAAGTTTTGCTGAAGCCTTAGTGTCTTGGATGAAATTTCTACCTCAAAGTCTTTTTCTGTTCAAGTTTCTGCCTTGTAAATCTTGAAAGGTTTTTTGGAAATTGTAACCTTCTTGTTTGAAGAAACTTATAAAGCGGTGTATTTAATTTCTATTAATAAGATTAGTATTTGGAAACTTTAATGTTATCAAGATGAGTTTATAATTGTTTTACTTATTTAGTGGAAAAAGGAACCTCAAGAACTATTACTCTAATTAATGTTGTTATTCTATATTGGTACTTCAATTAATTTAATTTGCAAAGGTTTTAGAAGAGATTTCATTTCCTCTAGTTGATATAACATGTTTAAATGAAATTTTTAAGTTTCAATAAGTTAAGGTTTTAATGCCCAGATTTTGGGGCATGACAGATTCCTTCTAGATTTTAGATGGGCATTAAATGCTACATTGGATCTAGGCATGTTATTATCATAATTTATCAATTCAAAGGAAGCCAACTTTCCAACCAAAGAATCAACAGTAACTGGTAAAGTCCCTAAAGATATTACTTCTTGTATAAAAGAAACTCTAAATGCATAATGTGGTAATAAATTTCAAAGGATTTTTCTTTCCACACCGTCTAAAGTGATGGTTCCACCAGCTCCTCTGATTGTATTCACTATCTCCTTGATTCTCTGACTATAATGCTCAATTTTCTCTCCTTCAATCATCCTCATGTCATTAAATTTTCCCTTTAAGTTGTCTAACTTATCTTTTTGCACATGTGAATCTCCTCGATAGGTTGTTTTTAGCTTCTCCCACATTTCATGAGCAGTGTCGAGGTCTTGCACATTGATAAATTCTGTTTGAATAATAGAAGGGTGTGTACTAAGAGGGGAGGGGTGAATCAGTACCCTTAAATTTTTTTATACTTTAACCTTAGTAATTTTTTCTTGCATTACCGACCATTGTTGCTTTTTTACCTTATACATGTAATATCTTAGCAGAAATCTAAATGCATATAAATAAATATAGAAACATTCATGAAACTCATTTACACATGACACAAGAATTGATAACATAGAAAACTCTAGTTAGAAGGTAAAAATTGTGGTGGGGATGAAACCCACAAAGCTTCACTATCTACAGAATGGAAGGTGATGATTAAGGCTACAAGTTGTGATCACTTCTGATGATCTTACCCTGTTAGGAGTAACATGTCAGACTTGTTAAGTCTACTCGATAAAGAGATTTTAACAACATAATGTATATGTGCACTCAGTTAAGAGATTTAAAATAAGACTGTTAAGTCAACCTTATTAAAGGATTTTGATGTCTGCTACAATTGTTAGAGAGTAACAAGATATAAAACTTGACTAATGCAATCTTAAATTGGTGATTACATATCTATTAAGTCCATAAACTTTATCACCTAATTGTGATGGATAATACCTCTGTTACTGCTCGGTAGCCTTGTATGTAGTTCTTGATAACCTGAATTCTTATTTATCTATCCTTGTGCATGAAAACCTCTGTTCGATCCTTAGATGTCCTATTTGGCTACAATCATCATGTTCTTGATTGATTACTATATCTATTTACACAAGATTATGACCTAATTAGGTTTCACACTTTTCTTGATAACTCAAATGATCAAAGGTTTAAAACTTGACCTTTATCTCCTAGTTTGCATTAATACAATCAGTTAAAGTGATTAAATCCATTATTTATGCTTTACTTGATCCTCAAGAAATGGTTTTCCAGCTAAGAATAAAGCTAATTTAAAGACTAAAGTGCTTTAGCTAATGTGTAGCTCAGATCCACTTTTCTCGGGAATAAAACTATCTCTCGATAGACTGGTGCTTGGTATACTTTGTAGACTGTGCTCGGTGATGTCTCTATAATCATTCTACTCGGTTTACTATGTAGACATTTTGTTCTTAGTTTAATCTATAATCTATTGTTCTTAGTTTACTCTATAATCCGTTGTGCTCGGTTTACACTATGAACATTTTGTGCTCGGTTTACTCTATGATCCATTGTGCTCAGTTTACACTATGAACTATCTTCCTTGGGTTACACTGTAAATTTTTTGTTGCTATACACTACGACCGATGGTCCAAAACTATTTCCTTGTATACTAATGACAAATTTTGATCCTTTAAGGATTATCAATCTTCCCCTTTGGCATTAGTATCAAATAACTGATATGTACAGTGTATACATCAAGTGTAATTACCTTTTCAATGACTCCCCCTATGCGCATGCCTTGGTACAATGTATGTACATGTTTACCTTAGTACATTTTCCCCTTTTTGGTACATTTTCCCCCTTTGGTACATACATTTTCCCCCTTTTTGAAATTAATGACAAAGATGTAGTACTTACAGCTTGTCAAATATGTGTGAATGAGATTTCTGTATGGTTGCCATCATCTTGTCCTATTTATCCTTGAGGTGTTCGAGGGTCATGTGCTCCAAGGTTATTTTGGCATGCATGTCATAGATACTCTCTGTGACTGACATCTCTAGGGTGGAAATTAGAGTATTTGTCGAAGCCATGTGTTGTAGCAGCAATGTGATATTTGGTAGTAACATAGCTTGGAGCTCAGTTACTTCATCTCTAATTTTTCATTCTTCTTTTTGAATTTCAAGTCTCAACCATTTTGATTCTACAATCTTCTCATAATGTAGTTGGAATGCATTTGGCTCGGTTGACAGACTTTGTGCACTATCTTTTAGATCCTCATTTATTTTAGCAATATTTTCACTATTCTCGGTAGTAAATTTCTCTAGTGTGCACATCTTTTGAACTAAATTAATTACTTCTGATATGATTGGTTCTAGTGTAGTTACTAGCTCAGAAATTTTTACCTTTTTCTCTACCACTTCTAGGCTGATTTTATCGGTTAGCTTGTAGTGACACTTCTCTTCTACATGTTCTTCAATGACCTTGTCAGCTTCTACATTATTTGATATTATGGCCTCAGTCAAAACTGCTAATTGATCAAGGATTAGTGCATTTTGATCAATTTGTGTGTCAGGAACTGTTTGCAATAGGATTTCCTTTGTAGTATCCAGGACTTGTGAATTTTTGTGCTCCTTTTTGAGCTTGTCCTATATTGCCTTCATTTTTCATAGTTCTGCATAATTTTTTAGTGACTCGAGATCCAGTGTTCTATGATCACTGTTGGGTATGTCAATGATCTCATCAAGTGTTACCAGTGCTTTTCTCTTCTTATTCTTTTTCTTCTTGGGAATAGTGCTGGAAGCAGGGGAATGAAGGATTATTGCAAGATCCTTCTCTGACTCTGTTGATTTTGGTGATTGCCTAGGAGGTGTGGTGCCTTTGGTATGCTACTTGGTATGAACCTATTGGTTAGTTGTAGACATCTCTACATCAACCTTGTCTTTATCTATAGCCCTATTCTCCTTTCCACTATCCTTGGTAGGTGCATCACTCAATTTCTCTCAACTTGTATCTTTCTGCTCCTCATTTGTATCTTTTTTCTCCCCATGTTCATCACCTTTGTCCTCTAGTATGTTTTCATCAGGATTCGGTGGTGTCTATTATGATTCAGTAATCACATTGATTGCTTGAATCAAGTAGGGCAGTTTACCTGGTATAATTGCTTGTGCAACATCTGTAGTGTCCTTTTCATTTTTTTGCTCAGTGGCAATGTTTACATCTTCATCAACCTTGACATTATCATCAGAATCATCTTGTGTTATATCTTTCATAGTGATATATGATGTTTCACCTAATGATTGTAGTATATGAGGTATATCATCTATGGCCTTACTTACCTCATTGTGAGTTGTCTTGGTTAGAGCTAGTACCTACTCAGGTGAATTGAAGATTTGTGTCCAAATCTTATTTCTTTTTGTATCAATCTCTTCTAACTTGTCTTGCAGTACTTTGTATGCTCTTGTTTTTGTAGAAAACTTTTTGGAGTGCTTCTGCATGGTTGAGTTGATTTCTTCAACTATAGACTTGGGAATGAATTTAACTAGGGATCTCTCCCTCATCTGTTTCTCCATTTGTAATGCATATGTCCACCTAGCTAATACTCTATCATTTAGCTCTTGTGGAATACGTTGGTTAAATTATAGAGGTACATACTTGTATGAAACCATCATCTTGATTATGGCCTCTTCTATCTTATTCTAATCCTTGGTAGACATATGTAACCATTGTCAAAGCTTATGATGTTGTAGACTTCCTGTGTTTATGATTGACTAGATGCAATTTCATCAATTGTCTTGGGTATATTAGCATTTTTTGCTTGGAGTATTTGTTCTCTTTCTGCTTCTGCAGTATCATCATTATCCTCTCTTCCTCTTAGATATCCCCTTCTCTATTTTGGTGTTGATTTCCCGTTTGAGGATGTATTCTTTCTTTTCTCATAAGTTCTCATAGTTCCTTTCTTCAAGGGTGGCGAGTCTACCTCTTTTTTTGTCTTGCTCCTTGTTCTTGATGCAGTTGTTACTTCAGTAACCTTTGTTTTCTTGATAGGTGGTGCATCTAATTCAGTAGACTCTGAATCACTTATCTCTTTAGCTTCATTAATGGGTGAATGATCCTCACTGATATCTACTGATTGTTCTAAGTCTTCATCATTTACCGACAATTTCTTTTGAAGAGTGTTCATTACTTTTGTCTTCTTCCTGTCTATCTTATTTACTACTAAACTAGTCTTGATTCTAGACTTAGCTTCCTCATATGTTACAAATATTTTCAAGGTTGTATCCACTGGCTCATTTAGCAGGGTTTCAATAGCTTCTGTTTCTTGATCAATGTCAATGTCATATTCTAGTGGTGGTAACCATGTTGTTCTCGGTTGTGCAGGTTTGATGAGTGTTGAGTCGGTGTCAACTACAAAGCATATCTCATCCTTGTATTTTTCTACTAGTTGAGAAGGGATTCTCATTCTCCTAATGTCTTCAATAGTATTTCCATTTGCAAAAGTGCTTGACTCTGTCACTCAGTCTCTGTAGTCCTTACTTAAGTGACCAACCTTATGACAATGTAAGCATGCCATTCCAGAGTTAGTCCAGCTTCTAGATCTTCTTGTCCATTTTCTCATGCAGTTATCAACTATATGTCCATATCTACCGCATGTTGTGCAATTTACCCAAGTGTTGCAATCTCAAACATATGAGTTACCAACTCTTCTTGGTTTATAAGCATTTTTCTTTCTCTTTAGGTTTCCATACTTGCTTTTTCTTTTTCTTGCATTCATGAGATGTGTGGCCATGCATTTTGCAAGTAGGACAATATTTTTCCATGTAGGATTCCTTCTTTGGTTTGTTCACCTTAGATCTACATTCATGTTCTTTTTGTCCATGCTTGTTACAGTTATAACAATTACCTATGAATGTAGAAGTAGATTTAGGAATACCTTTACCCTTGCTCTTGCAGACATTTGATGCATGGCCTTGTTTTCCACAGTGATTACATGAACACTTCTTTTCTCTCAGGTTTTTGTAGACATCTCTTTGATTAGCTTAGTTTTATGATTATCCATGCTTAGTATACCCTAAACCAATATTTTTGTTGAATCTGCTTTGTCCGTTCAAAAAATCATCCATTCTTTTTCTACTGTCTTCAACATTCTTGATCATATCATTATGTTGTTGAATCCTTACTTCATGCTTAAATTTCTCATTTTTTCTCTTAGTTCACCAATAACTTCCAATTTCCATTAATTTCTATGTTCACTCGGTTGGCCTCATGAATCATAAGAACTATTTGATTGGTGATCTCAATGTGATGTTCAGTAAGTCTCTGTATCTCAGATTCTTTCTCTTGCAATGTTTCAGTAATATTTCTCCTATCATCAATAGCTAAAGTTCTTTCTTGTTCAGCTAGTCTTGCATTATTCATAACATCAATCATTCTTACCATTTGTGTCCCTTGACTGATCTACAGTACCTTCACTTATTCAGTTAGATGTTGATTGATTTCATTTAGACTTGTAATGCCTCCTTTAGATGTGTCAGATGTATTACTAGATCTAGATCTCAATGAGTCAAATAAATCAGGTATCTCTTCTTCATGATAGTCAATTTCATTATAGTGAGATGCCATGAATTTTCTTTCAACCAATAGATCTTTCATCTTGTTTCTTGGTTCTTTGTATCACTCAAAGAAAATTTGTATTTGCAACTTCTGATTCTCTATATTCTTGTCAAGCTTATACCTTTCCATTGTATCATATTTTCTCTCAAGTGATTAAAATTTTTAAAATAAGAGATCTATCTCTGATACCAATTGTTGGAATAATGGAAGGGTGTGTACTAAGAGGGGAGGGGTGAATCAGTACCCTTAAAAACTTTTATACTTTAACCTTAGTAATATTTTCTTGCATTACCAACCATTGTTGCTTTTTTACCTTATGCATGTAATATCTTAGAAGAAATGTAAATGCATGTAAAAAAAACATAGAAATATTCATGAAACTCATTTACAAATGACACAATAATTGATAATGCAGAAAAACCCTGTTAGAAGGTAAAAAATGCGGTGGGGATGAAACCAACAAAGGTTCACTATCCGCAGAATGGAAGGTGTTGGTTAAGGCTATAAGTTGTGATCACTTCTGATGATCTTACCTTGTTAGGAGTAACATGTCAGACTTGTTAGGTCTACTCGGTTAAGATATTTTAACAGCACAATGTATGTGTGCACTCGGTTAAGAGATTTACAATAAGAATGTTAAGTCAACCTTCTCAAAGGATATTGATGTCTGCTATAATTGTTAGACAGTAAAAAGATATAAGACCTGAATGATGCTATCTTATATTTTTTATTACAGATCCATTAAGTACATTTATCACCTAATTGTGATGGATAATACCTCTGTTACTGCTCGGTAGTCTTGCATGTAATTCTTGATAAAATGAATTCTTATTTATCTATCCTTGTGCATGAAAACCTTTGTTTGATCCTTATATTTCCTCTGCGGATACAATCATCATGTTCTTCATTAATTACTACATCTATTTATAAAATATTATGACCTAATTAGGTTTCACTCTTTTCTTGATAACTAATGATCAAAGGTTTACGTCTTGACCTTGATCTCCTAGTTTGCATGAATACAATCAGTTAAAATGATTAAATCCATTACTTAGGATTTACTTGATCCTCAAGAAATGGGTTTCCAGCTAAGCATAGAGCTAATTTAAAGACCAAAGTGCTTTAGCTGATGTGTAGCCCAGATCCACTTTTCTTAGGAATAAAACTATCTCTCGGTAGGCTGGTTCTTGATATACCCTGTAGACTGTGCTCGGTGATGTCTCTGTAATCATTCTTCTCTATTTACTCTATAGAAATTCTATTCTTGGTTTAATCTATGATATTCTATGCTTGGTTTACTCTATGATCAGTTGTGCTTGGTTTACACTATGAAAAATCTGTGCTTGATTTACTCTATGATCTATTGTGCTCGGTTTACATTGTGAATTGTCTTGCTCAAGTTACACTGTAAACTGTCTATCGGTGTACACTGTGACTGATAGTGCAAAACTGTTTCCTTGTATACTAATGAGAACTTCTAATCCTTTAATGATTATCAAATTTCTACATTTGATAAGGTACTTGCTATTGCTTCCATAGTTGCAGTGTGTTCTTGTTTTGTCTTCAATTGATCCACAAACAAGGTTCTATTAGGTAGAACTTATCTTGTAATCACATGATACCAGTATTGGTCACCCATTCCTTTTAGGTACAACTTCATCCTTCAAAACCATACTGTGTAACTATCCTTATTGAACCTAGGACCTTCCTTTCTCATCATCTTGTCAGGATCTTTGCCTCAAGCTGTTAAAATTCTTCTCCAAGGACCAAAAATCTGATACCAATTGTTAACCTCACTATAATGAGATTACTGAGAGGGGATGGGTGAATTGGTAATTTACCAATTTCAAAATTTAAACATCTTTCACTTATCTACCAATAAACAACTCAACAATCAAAAGTAAATGTGCAACCACAAAACATCCAACACATAGACACAAGATTTTAGTATCGTGGAAACCCAAATTAGGAAAAAAACATGGTGGGGATGACACCCAAAAAATTTTACTCTTTTGAAGTATGCCCTCTAAAAGGCTTTACCCTATTAAAGGCATTTACATATACATGAAAAAATTTAACCTTGTGAAAGGATTTAACTAAAGCTCATAAAAATATTGTACCTTTTAAGAGGTAGCCTTGTGAGAGGACTTAGAACACTTATTATAGTTTCACAACACAGGATTTTAATACAATAAAGATATGTTAAGATCTACCACACTTGAGGATTTCCAGCACTCTGTTGTAGCTATCAGGAAACAACATGTAAGAATGATATGTGTAATAGAAACCTTCTCTACTTGATCAGATCCTTTGTAGCTCAAAAAAAATCCTTCACATACCTCTCTAACACTTGGCTAGACCGCACCCTCTGTCTCTTCTTTCTTCTGCACTGACACACGATCAATAACTTGTTCACCTTCTTGTTTTTACACTTTATACTATTCTATCTTTGTCTTAGGTTTCCAATGCCATAGAAAACCTTAAAAAATAATACCTCTTTAATATGATCATACATTTGACTTAATCTTATATATCTCTATGTTAAATTTAAATTTTACTAACCACACCTTTCCATCTTCAGATTTAATCAGGAAATTAAATCATTTCATTAAGTATTTTCCTTCTTGATCAATCAACTTTCTCAAATCATATTTGCACGCTCACTCGGTGATATAACCATTAAACAATTGTTTCTAGTTGTCCATGCAAATTCTCCAATGAATTATGACCAATAACATTTGAATATAACAACAGTTTAAATCACCGATACCGATCAAACTGTTTGCTACTTAGAAACTTAACACTTTTTCAAATATTTTCTTAAACCTTTGAAATATCTCAAAAATTTTCACCAAATGAATCATGGTTGTAGGATTATCATCTAGTAGCTTCAAGTAACCTCCAAAAAAAAATTGAACATAAAACAATCAAACATGTAGCCAAAATGATAGAATCATCTTACTCTTGTTAATTATTGTCTTAATCAATTTCATTGTCTTTGATTAGCTTCTCCAAACATGACTTACCATTCATCATAACTAGTTAATATTTTACATGCGGCATCCAAACATGTTTCCAAATACTTCAGTAGAATTGCACCTTAATATATTTCCATTAGCATGATGTATTCTATAATCATCATCAACAACTCATAAAGATAATAGAACTAACATTAATGACAATACCATAGCTGACCATTGCTCAACCATACCTATCATATCAAACACTTCATTCATGTCATTATCTAGCATCAATTATGTCACCAGAAGCTATATAAACTTAGGCACAATGAAGGGCCATCTTGGATGATAGACTTCCTCAAAGAAGAAAGACAGGTATCTGAGGCTGAGGAGAGATGAGAATGAACATTATGGAAGTTGTCTTTCTAGAAATTTAATAAAATTAGGGACCTCCTCCTCTAGATATTGAATATTGGGACCTAGATTATATAGTAGGAGATATAACATTAAGAAGCCTAGAAGATTTAAGGAGAATTGAAGAGGAAAGAAACAAATCCACTGGCAATAATTAGAGGTCATGTTAGCTCTTTTTCTTGCAACACTTACCTAATGATGAAAATATACCTTATATACTTGAATGCAACCTCTTTTATGCAAGAGAAAAGTTAATTGCTGAGGTATTTGATAACACTAGGGATACCTATTATCACCTCCTTCATTTTTGAGCTCCACAGACTCGGGCAGCTGTTACCTATTAAAGATTACTGATACTTCAGCCTATGTATTTGGTTGATTATTTCATTCACTGGCTATGCACCTAAAACCTCACTATAACAACTTATAGAATACTTTAGAGATTGCAATGATTGATCTAAAATAGAGTATTATAAGCCAGGCTATGGTTTTGATAACATGAACCAATGAGACAAGGACTTTCATCCTTCTTTCTTTTGATTTCAGGAGGGGTAACCTAATTGATTCACTCTCTAAGGAATCACTAAAATGGACACTATCCTGCTGATATGAGTCCTTAATGAGTTTAGCTTGTTTGTTCTAAAAACTAGATGAAATTGATTAATTTGTGTATAACTGAATGGAGAAAACACTTGTTCAACAAAATCTAGATCATTGCCTATTCCTTGGGCAAAGAGTCAATGAAAACATATGTCAACAATGAAAAACTAATGCAATACTGAAGAATGCCTTACAAACTTTGTACAATCCAGATTGGATGCCTTACAAACAATCTACTCAACTCAATACTTCTTCATCAAATCTTCATAACCATGTCCTACTCTCTGAAACCATTCACAAAATTTAACTCTCTCCTTGAGAAAGACTCACAAATGATTAGACACACTACCTTGTAGTACGTATATTCCAGATGCCTTACAAATGAACTATGCTAGAGCATAAATACAGTCAAAAGAGACAAGACAACAATGAGTAGGAACTACACTGTATTCTCATTAATCCAAATAGTTTCCAGATATCCAGACATTAAACTCAATAACTAAGCATGAAGAAATAATTATGCTTTACAAATAGAAATCAGCAAACCAATGGTAACTTGTACTAAACCAAGCAAAGATAGGAACAAGAACAAGACCAGGAATCTCCACGGGAACCAGACCAGGAACCTGAATCAGAACCTTCAAAATAGAAAAAGGAAGAAAATAAATAGAACCTAAGAAACCCTAATATTTTAGAGTAATTCACACCTATCCCCTTTCTGAAAATCTGATCTGGTCATTCTGTCTTTCCTTAGCAAAGATCTGAACTCCATCGGTGGCCTCCAAAATCTGATTTTGAAACTGTCTTTTCAAATATATGATCTTACTTGCTTCCAAAGTTTACAAAATCTGATTTATTTTGTCAATATCTGAATCCATTTGTCTGTTCATAATCTGAACTCATCCTCTACAAATATCCTTTATTCTTCCACTGAAAAGTCTCTTTTCAATCCGATCATCCTTCTGCAAAATATCTTTGAAATTTGATCATATTCTCTGCTCAAAAAACCTTCAGGAAAGCTCCAATAAATCTGATTTTGCAAATAAAATATGTGTATTTTGTCTTAGTCTTCTGTACAGATCTGATTTCATTTTCCCCTTCAAAATATGACCTTATCTTATGCAAATCTGACTATCATTTTGTGAAAATATGATCTTATCTATTATTGCAAAAAAACTCCTGGAATGCATTTTTGACAAGTATTTGCAATAAAAGATTAAAAAATTATACTGTGCACATTTCAATGTCTTTTAAACTCTCAATTTTCTGTAATTTGAACAGACTTCACCAGAAATTGACATGTGTCACCTTTGGGCTGGCTGTTCTAAACTGCTCTTTAACTATGCTTTAACCTTGGGTTCACCTTTTCCTCTTTGTCTCCAAGTCTCTGAACTTTTTGCCTAACCATGGTCTGATTTGGAGACATGGAGACTAGCATTAGTCTCATAGTCTCTAAATCAATTTCCACTAAACATCTTCAATTGGCGACCATGCGACTGCCTTTAGTCTCCTTGTCTCTAAATATTTTTAACTCATCCATCAACCTTCGGCGACCTGGCGACTAGCATCTGGCGGTTTATCCTCATCTGGTGACCACGCGACTGCGTTAATCTCCAAATCTCCGGAACCTTTCACCTTAACATCTTATGTCTAGCGACTATGAGACTGGTGGTTAACTCTGGTCACAATGATTATCTTCTTCATCTGGCAACCTCGTGACTAACCACTAGCAGTCAGTCGCTAGATCTCAGCGGTTTTCTCCCTTGGCGGTCAGCTTTTGGCGACTACCCGACTGGATGCCACGTGTCACTTTTGTCAAAATTCACTTCCCTTCATTTTTGGGCATAGAAATTGAGGCATCAGATGAATGGGTGCACACGTGGAGAGCCTCCTCATCTTTCTTCAAATTAACATGTTTGAGCTTTGGCTTATAAAGATTTTGAAATTCCACTATAGGATGCATGTGGGATAAATTGTTAGGCTTTTATGTGATTTTCAAATTTGGGTGCCCAAAATTTATGGGGCCCACCTCCATTGCAACTCCCAGCCAAGAGGGCCCGTCAATAGCCTCTAGGCTCTCTTATTCACTTATGAAGTTAGCGCTGCTGTATATAAACACAAAAAATGACCCCGCATAAGCAATGTGGCACATTTCATTTTCACATTTTTAAGATTTTTGAGCCTCTCAGAGTGTTTCTCACTAATGGCTAACCTTCCTTGCTATCTAATATTTGAATATGCTTCTAGTAGGCTGGGCACCACTCCCTATGGATTCACATTTGCCAATTTTTAAAACAAACATCTTAAAAGACCTCCTTGTATTATACTCTGCGCAACTTTATCATACTCAATGTTTGCAGTTTAGTTTGTTTAAAATGCCCCCAAATCTCTCTAGTATACACAGCTAATAGGAAATGGCCATTCTCACAAATCCCTCAATACATTATGCAGAGGTAAGGAATTGGTGTTTACTATTTTAAAAGATTTCATTACCTCACTAAACAGTGCGTGCTGTGTACTTGCTACTTTATAAGTTTTTAACCTCCATTCTATGCTTGCGCAGGTTTATGTTTCATGCAACTCTTAATTTTATTTCCTACCAAATTGCATTCAAATTAGCTTTGAAAAACTCCTCCAATGTCCAGCGCTACTTATGTAATGATCCTCATTATATACTTGGCGTGAGCTTTCCAGTCAAACACCTACGTAGACTCTTCAATACCCAATTTGCTACGCAAGCTATGAAAATTGCATTTGGATATGGTTTATTCCTCCTTTCATTTCTATTCGCATTCTTTTCTTCTCTTTTTCCTTTCAACACCTTAGCTTCCTCATCTTCCTGTGCAATATTTTGAATTCCAATCATACCTTATGCAGGCTCTACCATTTTCTAGCTTACTTGATGTCCTTAAATTATTATTTGGTGCCTAATAGATTTCACAGACCATATTTTCACTGGCCCCACTTTGGTTTTATTTATATTGACTTCCTCTGACTATTTATCAACTCTCTGTTGACTGATATCTGCATACTAATTGGTGAGGTTTTTATACTTTTCCCTCTAAAGTATTCCATATACTAAGTCATAACTTGATCATCAATTCCAAGTAAGATATGCTCTTGAGAAAATAACTTGACACTGGCTTGTGAATCTTCAACAAAAAATTTAATTGTAGCTCCATCCTTGTTAACAGCTGCAAAGGGAAATCATAAAAGCCATGTATTTGATCCAAACAAAGAAGTCAGTTTGTTGATGCTCTTCTCCAAATACTCATATTCATTTACATTATTAGGGTAAGTTTGGATAGAGGTAAAAGCACAACTTTTAAACTTGTGAACTATAATCTCAATCAAGTGATATAGCCCGATGTCCAAGATTTACATCTTTACCGGGAACAAACAACTTATAAAAGAAAATCCTTTCAAATAGTGAGAAGATATTTATATTCTAATGACTTTACACCCTTTGTTATTTCCTCAATCCATGCCAACACTTCGAGCTTTGAAATTCATCATGGTTACAAAGGTGCACACCCAGAATTAGAGATCCTATTCACTTGATATGGAGATCATCTGACACTGAGATACTAATCCACAAAGTCGACTCCTTGCAAAACCTCTCACAGTGCAAAATTGGAAATCAATATAAACTACAATATGACTAGCCTTTGCAAAAGTGTTTACTTATACTTTGAGACCTAACTCTTGATACTTGGAAAAATGATTCATTCACCATCATTAAATATACATGTAGAAGGGCTTCACTAGATTCGTCCTCAAGCACAAGATATAACAGTGCGAACTTAGCCTTTCAGAAAAATGTGTAGGTGCAAATGCTGAAACAACATAAGTTTCATCCGGATAGGCCAGTGCAAAAATGACTAAACCAAGCTCTAAAGCTTCACCATTAGGTCAAATAGTAGATTCATATGGAATGAGGATGTTCCCATAATCGGATCTTAAAAACAACTTTCAGATCAAAAGTTGCCACCCTCAGAAAATGATTAATTTGCAAACCTATTTCCATTCTGTATTGCAAACTGAATAAACTGCCTCTGAATCTGAACTTCCAAACCCATCAAAAAAATCCTTCAGAATTTCAATCTCTGGAGCCTGATTGAATGTCATATGTAGAACATGAATCCTCAATTAACTTAATCTGAAAGAAAAATATTCAACTAATACCAAACTGCAAATGTTAGCATCCTAGCACTTTTCTGAATTTTAACACAGTGAAAAAGTAGAAACTAAATCTAGAATTAGCATGGAGAAGTAATCAACCGGATTGGTCAATGTTTGGGAATATTCAGATGAGTTCACTTCCAGGTCTATAATGTAGATCAAATTTCAATTATGTCTGACCTTGAACTGGGTGCAAATAGGGAAACCACAAAGTATGTGATTTAATTCTAAATTCAACATTTTCAGTGAAACTTTAATAAATCAGAAATGGAAAGGCTCTGGCAAAGTGGATAACTAGATTGGCAGGAATTTGTAAATCCTTAGATGAGTGCACTCTTATGTTTGCAATAGGAGGGATAGCTCAATTATCCAAAATTTTCAACCGGGTATACATTTTCAAGACCTCAAAGTGAGCAACTTAGCAATTCTGTACTTGAAAACTCAGAAAATCAGAATTATTCACCAATGGAATGGTTCTAAAAAACTTGTCATCTGATTTCATAAGGATCTACAAACTGGAAATATTGGTTCATTTTCATGCTTACAATACCTAGGAACACACCATGATGTCATACCTATCCATCTGATCAAAGATGCAGGCCTTAAAAGTAAGGTATTCAGAAATCTGCATTCAACAACTTTGGGAAAGTTAACAAAGTGCCAATAGAATCAGACAGGAAAATTGCTCAAATGGATTCATCATGATCTGGAAATTGGAAAATATGAAGTATGTGACCACTGGAACATAGTAAAAAAGGAAATTTCTCAATTGAATCAACTGGTCAAAAGTTATAACCTGTCAAACTGGGCAATTCAGATTTCTGAGCAGAACAAAGATGCAAACAGTTCTGAGTGACCAACTTTGGGGATTATGGAAACTTATCAAATGGATTGATAATGACCTGAGATCTAAAACATAAGCTCTCTGATATGCATTTAACACATTCCCAAAGTAGTGATTCATGAAACTCAACAGGGTGCAAGATATTCAGAAGCAAACAAGGCCCTGGACAACAAAATGACACCTTAACATAATGCAGATTTAAGTGACCACCTCAAAATGACTACTCCCTAAATATGTCAGAAATGAAATTTAGGAGATGGAACCAACTACATATATCAAATGAAAGGCATTGAAGCCTCTTCCCATTTGGTACATCATGAAAATCAATAGGGTATCTTTTTCAAGCATTCCAATTAAGCCTTCTCACACAAATTTTCAGGGGTACTCACCTTGCTTAACTAAAAATTTTAACATGGTCACTCCAAATTTGTGCCAAATTTAGGAGTACCAACAGTGGCTCTAACTGAGGATAGTTAAATGCAAGTTTATACCGAGAACCACAGATCTCTGGAGTAGCAGACCACCCCAAAACTTCAAATCGGATTTTCACTTTTCTCTTTCTCACTTTCCTCTCTCAAAAATTTTCAAAAAATGGGGAAACCTCTTACTGAAAGAAAACATACAACTGAAAGGGAAAACAACTGTACAATATGTATATTATCTACAAGAGGCCCAAAGGCCCAAAACTGATATCATCTCTTACCTCTATCATAAATCTGATTTTCATCTCCATATATCAGAGGTAAACTGAAACTCTTTCTTCCATGTGTCTGATCAAAAATACTGCCACTATGTATTAACTCATCACATGAAAACAAATCTGCATACTTTTCATATGAGCTTCCATAACTATTAGGTAGATTATCATGATAAAAATTGTGTGGCGTATACATGTTATATTCATTAAATAAGAACATAGTTTGATATCTGCAAGATTTATCATCTTTGATTTGTAAACCACAACTTAAAAAATCACCATTCAACTGAAAATAGGGATACTCAACCTCTGTCATATTTCTTGGACAGGCATCAGTAAATTCATTCAATCCATCACTTGCATATCAAAAGAAAACATACCTTGATCTTTATGCAAAACCTGAGAGGCCTTATTACTTGGAAAATGATCATCAAACTTAGGACATTCATCAGATATAACATGATAAATCATCTTAGGATATGGAGAAACAACCTCTTCATCAAAAATAGGAGCACCTTGCATATCATAAATCTTCTTTCTAATTGGAAGGGCATCTTGCACCTTATCATCATGAAAACAAACTCAAAGCAAAGTGGTGGGTGGGAGGGAAAATACTAGCACATTGAATGTTTTCCAATGAAACCTGAACCACTGATTGACCACTATTTAATGGTTTAAAGGCACATTTAGAATCAAGACAAGATTCAAAATCCTCATTGTTATCCAAAATAGTACTTAACTCCATATTTAGATTTTCCACATCTACTAAATCTGAAACCACACTGAAAACCTCATCATCTGATAAATCAAACTGAATTATGTTGTAATATTTTGAAAAAGAAGTGCAAGGAAAATTAGAAATATTAGTATCACAGCTCTGAACATCTGACACATATTCCTTGTCAAAGTCAATGTGTGTGAAATGCTGAAATTGAAGTCTATCATTCTTTGAAAATCTGAAATATTCATACGACAATAATTCTGAAATCTCTTCACTATGCAGTGAATCATTGTCATCGTTTACATTCATTACCTCATTGTCTTCTTCTATGATGCTGCAAATTTCTTCTTGGTTGGAGTCTTGTAGTGAAACCTCTGAAAACATATCACCTTGTGTAAGATCCTCACTACAAACACTCATGTCTGCATCATAGTTGTCTTCTTGTTGGCTGCATATATCTTTCTCATTGTTTTGCTGCTCATAAAACTTATTTACAATATCAATGTTATAAATATCTTTACCAGTAATAAACTCCTCATCATCACTAAATATGTATTCATGTTTATCACTTTTAACATCATTAAATTTAGATTCACCCTCAGACTCATTATTAGATTCTTCAATAATCTCAAAAATTTCAGATTCACTATCATTGTTTTCAACATCAGATATATCTTTAGAAGCAGTGTTCTCTAAACCCTTTATCCATTCTATAACTTGCTGAAAAAAATCTTCCCTTTGAGCAATTGATAAATTGCATGTATGGGGAAAACAAATCTCAACAAATAAATCTGCCCATACAAGATCCTGAGGACAAAAAATGATACCATAGCCTTTTAGCTTATCAACAAATCTTATGTAAAAATCATATGATGACTCTTTTTCTTCTCTGCTCATGTGTCCTTGTAAAAGTAACACCACCTTCTCTTGAAGCCTTCACCTCAACATATCTATCTCTTCTTTGATAAAATCAAACTCTGATATAGGATCTTTTAATTCAGATATGTCATGTTCATCACTGTGCTCCTCATCCTCATACTGGTCTACATCACTAAGCTGCTCAAAATCACTAAATCTTTTAATAAAACAAGCCTCTAATGCTTCCATGAATTCTATTGAGCCATGAGGTAGGTCTTTAAACTAGTCTCTTTCAATATCAACTAAGGATATTACAAAAAGTTTCATCAATACATCCTCATGTGAGATATTATGATTGTCTACCAAATCAGCAAATTTTTCTAAATGTTCTTCAGCTGATTGTTCATCACAACCAGTAAACTTTGGTAAAAATTCCCTAACCCTTGATGGAATATGGTTTGGGTATCTAGGGATACCTTCAAAACTAATTACCCCAAACAAATTACTACCCCTCCAATCACTAGATTGTGACATCTTAGCAGTCAAAAAGGATTACAAACTGCCACTCTCATTTATTACATATCTCATTCAGATTTTGCAGAAATGCAAGTAAAAACTTGAAATATGTAAACTTCCTTTTTCAACTGATTCCTTTTTGCTTTAGTGCTGCAATCGCTTGATAAGGAAAAATATTAAAACTTTGTGAAATACCTGGATGTTCTTGAGCTGTTGAAAAATATGTGCTTTGAGAACTCCTTCAAATCAACTTCAAAACATGTAGAATATTTGCTGTCACTGTCACTGCAGGTTCACCTTCTTTGTAATCTTTCTTTAATGTGCACACTGGTGCAAATCAGAGCTCAGAGTTTCCACTCACCAGTAGTGAGATTGTGTAAATATTTCTTCAATAACTTTGGACTTTCAGACACTTTGCAATGACAGATAAACAAGCCTTTTGAAAACTATGAATCTATGACCAGACTCAATTGCAACTAGTTTGAAAGATTTAAAAGATACTACACCAGAGAATCCAGGAAATAATCTTTTATACATCCCCAGCAGAGTCGCCAATTTGTTAGCTCTTTTTCTTGCAACACTTACCTAATGATGATAGTATACCTTATATACTTGAATGCAACCTCTTTTAGGAAAGAGAAAGGCTAATTGCTGAGATATTTGATAACACTAGGGATACCTATTATCACCTCCTTCATTTTTGAGCTCTACAGACTCAGGTAGGTATTACCTATTAAACATTACTCATACTTCAGCCTATGTATTTGGTGGATTATTTCATTCACTGGCTATGCACCTAAAACCTCACTATAACAACTTATAGAATACTTTAGAGATTGCAATGATTGATCTGAAACAGAGTATTATAAGCCAGGCTATGGTTTTGATAACATGAACCAATGAGACAAGGACTTTCATCCTTCTTCCTTTTGATTTCAAGAAGGGTAACCTAATTGATTCACTCTCTAAGGAATCACTAAAATGGACACTATCCTGCTAATATGAGTCCTTAATGAGTTCAACTCGTTTGTTCTAAAAACTAGATGAAATTGATTAATTTGTGTATAACTGAATGGAGAAAACACTTGTTCAACAAACTCTAGATCAGTGCCTATTCCTTGGGCAAAGAGTCAATGAAAACATATGTCA
>MU223147.1:205737-239820 GCA_018584345.1 Thuja plicata
ATGCAATACTGAAGAATGCCTTACAAACTTTGTACAATCCAGATTGGATGCCTTACAAACAATCTACTCAACTCAATACTTCTTCATCAAATCTTCATAACCATGTCCTGCTCTCTGAAACCATTCAAAAAATTTAACTCTCTCCTTGAGAAAGATTGACAAACGATTAGACACACTACCTTGTGGTAGGTATATTTCAGATGCCTTACAAATAAACTATACTAGAGCATAAACACAATCAAAAGAGACAAGACATCAATGAGTAGGAACTGCACTCTATTCTCATTAATCCAAATTGTTTCCAGATATCCAGACATTAAACTCAAGAACTAAGCTTGAAGAAAGAAGTATGCTTTACAAATAGAAATCTTCAAACCAATGGTAACTTGGACTGAACCAAGCAAAGACAGGAACAAGAACAAGACTAGGAACCTCCACAGGAACCAGACCAGGAACTTGAATCAGAACCTTCAAAACAAAAAAAGGAAGACAATAAATAGAACATAAGAAACCCTAATATTTCAAAGTAATTCACACCTGTCCCCTTTCTAAAAATCTGATATGCTCATTCTGTCTTTCCTTAGAAAACATCTGAACTCCATTGGTGGCCTCCAAAATCTGATTTTGAAACTGTCTTTTCAAATATATGATCTTACTTGCTTCCAAAGTTTACAAAATCTGATTTATTTTTTCTATATCTGAATCCATTTGTCTGTTCATAATCTAAACTCATCCTCTGCAAATCTCCTTTATTATTCCACTGAAAAGTCTCTTTTCAATCTGATCATCCTTCTGCAAAATATCTTTGAAATCTGATCATATTCTCTGCTCAAAAAACCTTTGGGAAAGCTCCAATAAATCTGATTTTGTAAATAAAATATATGTGCATTTTGTCTTACTCTTCTGTGCAAATCTGATTTCATTTGCCCCTTCAAAATATGACCTTATCTTATGCAAATCTGACTGTCATTCTGTGAAAATTAGATCTTATTTGTTATTGTGAAAAAACTCCTAGAATGCATTTTTGACAAGTATTTGCAATAAAAGATTAAAAAATTATCCTGTGCACATTTCAATGTCTTTGAAACTCTCAATTTTCTGCAATTTTCCTAGACTTCACTAGAAATTAACATGTGTCACCTATGGGCTGGCTATTCTAAGCTTAACTTTAACTTTGCTTTAACCCTGGGTTCACCTTTTCCTCTTTATCTCCAAGTCTCTGAACTTTTTTCCTAACCATGGTCTGATTTGGAGACATGGAGACTAGCATTAGTTTCATAGTCTCTAAATCAATTTCCACTTAACATCTTCAACTGGCGACCATGCGACTGCCTTTAGTCTCCTTGTCTCTAAATATTTTTAACTCATCCATCAACCTTCGACGACCTGGCGACTAGCATCTGGCAGTTTATCCTCATCTGGCGACCACGCGACTACCTTAATCTCCAAGTCTCCAGAACCTTTCACCTTAACATCTTATGTCTAGCGACTATGAGGCTGGCGGTTAACTTTGGTTGTGGCCATTATCTTCTTCATTTGGTGACCTCTTGACTAACCGCTAGCAGTCAGTCGCTAGATCTCGGTGGTTATCTCCCTTGGCGGTTAGCTTTTGGCGACTACCCGACTGGATGCCACATGTCACTTTCATCAAAATTTACTTCCCTTCATTTTTGGGCATGGAAACCGAGACGTCAGATGACTGGGTGCATGCATGGAGAGCCTCCTCATCTTTCTTCAAATTAACATGTTTGAGCTTTGGCTTATAAAGATTTTGAAATTCCACTCCAAGATGCATTCAGGATAAATTATTAGGATTTTATGTGATTTTTGAATTTGGGTGCCCAAAATTTATGGGGCCCACCTCCGTTGCAACTCCCAGCCAAGAGGGCCCACTAATAGCCTCTAGGCTCTCTTATTCACTTATGAAGTTAGCACTGTTGTATATAAACACAAAAAATGACCCTGCATAAGCAATGTGGAACATTTCATTTTCACATTTTTAAGATTTTTGAGCCTCTCAGAGTGCTGCTCACTAATGGCTAACCTTCCTTGCTATCTAATATTGGAATATGCTGCCAGTAGGCTGGGCACCACTCCCTATGGATTCACATTTGCCAATTTTTTAAAAAAACATCTTAAAAAACCTCCTTGTATTATACTCTACGCAGCTTTATCATACTCAATGTTTGCAATTTAGTTTGTTTAAAATGCCCCCAAAGCTCTCTAGTATATGTAGCTACTAGGAAATGGCCATTCTCAGAAATCCCTCAATACATTGCGCAGAGGTAAGGAATTGGTGTTTACTATTTTAAAAGATTACATTACCTCACTAAATAGTGCGTGGGACATTCTCCTTGTTGTGTACTTGCTACTTTATAAGTTTTTAACCTCCATTCTATGCTTGCACAGGTTTATGTTCCATGCAACTCTTAGTTTTATTTCCTGCCAAATTACATTCAAATTAGTTTTGAAAAACTCCTCCAATGTCTAGCGCTACTTATGCAATGATCCTTGTTATTTACTTGGTGTGAGCTTTCCATTCAAACACCTACGTAGACTCTTCAATACCCAATTTTCTACGCAATCTATGCAAATTGCATTTGGATATGGTTTATTCCTACTTTCATTTTTATTCACATTTTGTTCTTCTCCTTTTCCTTTCAACACCTTAGCTTCCTCATCTTCCTGCGCAATTTTTTGAATTCCAATAATACCTTATGCAGGCTCTTCCATTTTCTAGCTTACTTGATGTCCTTAAATTAATGTTTGGTGCCTAATAGATTGCGCAGACCATATTTTCACCAGCCCCACTTTGGTCTTATTTATATTGACTTCCTTTGACTATTTCACAACTCTCTGTTGACTGATATCTGCATACTAATTGGTGAGTTTTTTATATTTTTCCCTCTAAAGTATTCCATATACTAAGTCATAACTTGATCATCAATTCCAAGTAAGACATGCTCTTGAGAAAATAACTTGACACTGGCTTGCGAATCTTCAACAAAAACTTTAATTGTAGCTCCATCCTTCTTAACATCTACAAAGGACAATCATAAAATCCATGTATTTGATCCAAATAAAGATGTTGGTTTGTTGATGCTCTTCTCCAAATACTCATATTCATTTACATTATCAGGGTAAGTTTGGATAGAGGTAAAAGCACAACTTTTAAACTTGTGAACTATAATCTCAATCAAGTGATGTAGCCCGATGTCCAGGATTTACATCTTTACAAGGAAAAAATAGCTCATAAAAGAAAAGCCTTTCAAATAGTGAGAAGATATTTATATTCTAATGACTTTACACCCTTTGTTATTTCCTCAATCCATGCCAACACTTTGAGCTTTGAAATTCATCATGGTTACAAAGGTGCACACCCAGAATTAGAGATCCTATTCACTTGATATGGAGATCATCTGACACTAAGATACTAATCCACAAAGTTGACTCCTTGCAAAACCTCTCACAGTGCAAAATTGGAAATCAATACAAACTGCAATATGACTAGCCTTTGCAAAAGTGTTTACTTATACTTTGAGACCTAACTCCTGATACTTGGCAAAATGATTCATTCACCATCATTAAATATACATGCAGAAGGGCTTCACCAGATTCATCCTCAAGCAAAATATATAATCGTGCAAACTTAGCCTTTCAGAAAAATGTGTAGGTGCAAATGTTGAAACAACATAAGTTTCATCCGGATAGACCAGTGCAAAAATGACTAAACCAAGCTCTGAAGCTTCACCATTAGGTCAAATAGTAGATTCATAAGCAATGAGGATGTTCCCATAATCGGATCTTAAAAACAACTTTCAGATCAAAAGTTGCCACCCTCAGAAAATGATTAATTTGCAAACCTATTTCCATTCTGTATTGCAAACTAAATAAACTGCCTCTAAATCTGAACTTGAAAACCCATCAAAAAGATCCTTCAGAATTTCAATCTCTGGAGCCTAATTGAATGTCATATGTATAATATGAATCCTCAATTAAATTCCTCTGAAATAAAACTATTCAACTAACACCAAACTGCAAATGTTAGCATCCTAGCACTTTTCTAAATTTTAACACAGTGAAAAAGTAGAAACTGAATTTGGAATTAGCATGGAGAAGTAATCAACCGGATTGGTCAAAGTTTTGGAATCTTCAGATGAGTTCACTTCCAAGTCTATAATGTAGATCAACTTTCAATTATGTCTGACCTCGAACTGGGTGCAAATAGGGAAACCACAAAGTATGTGATTTGATTTTGAATTCAACATTTTCAGTGAAACTTTAATAAATCAGAAATGGAAAGGCTCTGGCAAAGTGGATAAATGGATTGGCAGGAATCTGTAAATCCTTAGGTGAGTACACTCTTATGTTTGAAATACGAGGGATAGCTCAATTATCTAGAATTTTGAACTGGGTATACATTTTCAAGACCTCAAAGTGGACAACTTAGCAATTCTATACTTGAAAACTCATAAAATCAGAATTATTCACCAATGGAATGGTTCTAAAAAACTTGTCATCTGATTTCATAAGGATCTGAAAACTAGAAATATTGGTTCATTGTCATGCTTACAATACATGGGAACACACCATGATGTCATACCTATCCATCTGATCAAAGATGCAGGCCTTCAAAGTAAGGTATTCATAAATCTGCATTCAACAACTTTGGGAAACTTAACAAAGTGCCAACAGAATCAGACTGGAAAATTGCTCAAATGGATTCATCATGATCTGGAAACTATAAAATATGAAGTATGTGACCATTGTAACATAGTACAAAAGGAAATTTCTCAATTGAATCAACTGGTCAAAAGTTATAACCTGTCAAACTAGGCAATTTAGATTTTTGAGCAGAACAAAGATGCAAACAGTTCTAAGCGACCAAGTTTGGGGATTATGGAAAATTATCAAATGGATTGATAATGACCTGAGATCTAAAACATAAGCTCTTTGATATGCATGTAACACATTCCCAAAGTAGTGAATCGTGAAACTCAACAGGGTGCAAGATATTCAGAAGTAAACAAGGCCCTGGACAACAAAATGACACCTTAACAAAATGCAGATTTAGGTGACCACCTCAAAATGACTACTCCCTAAATATGTCAGAAATGAAATTTAGGAGCTTGAACCCACTGCATATATCAAATGAAAGGCATTGAAGCCTCTTCCCAATTGGTACATCATGAAAATCAATAGGGTATCTTTTTCAAGCATTCTAATTAAGCCTTCTCACAAATTTTTAGGGGTACTCACCTTGCTTAACTGAAAACTTTAACATGGTCACTCCAATTTTTTTCCAAATTTAGGAGTACCAACAGGTCAATTGAAGCTAATAGGGGAAAAAATGGCAGTGGTTGTAGGTGTCAACGTGCTAGTGTAAGATTTGCAGCAAGATTGTCATCAAGGCTTACCAGGTAAGAAGCATCTCTATGGAGTTTGGGGATCATAACATTTTGGTTTTTTTCACGTTAGTAGTTGAAGTTCATTTTTTAGCTGAAAAAACTTGTTAAAATTTTTTGGTTTATAGTTGTTTGAACTCATAAGATCTCTCATTATGTATTAAGAGTGATGTATATTTTTAATATAAGTTTAAGTAGATGTTTAAGACTTTAGATTTAGGATCTTTTAGGATTTTTGAAGTTTTTTCTCTGCTTAGTATTATCTTATGATCCTCAAACATGGATACATTATCTTTTTATATATCTATATATCTTTAACTTTTTAGTATTTATATAATCGTTAATGTCTATAGCCTTTTTCTAATTAAAAAAATATTGGCCATAGCTTTATGGTCAAACTAAAAAGTATTAGAAGGGAGGATTTTAATGAGCTTGTGTCTTTTGCAAAGGAAATATTGCATCATTTTTTGTTAAATTTTCATGTGAGATTGAAGAGATTTTTCTTAGGGATGAACTTCTAGAGCATTAATTATTACCTAATTTTTTTTTAGCTCAATCAGGTAGAGTTGGGACAGCATGTGCAACTAATGGTGAAAGGTATACATGTATTTATGTTCAATGTCTGTTATAAGAGTATTATGTCATTTAGTGTTTTCTAGTTTCAATATAAATGCAAATACAAGAAAGGAAATACATATCTTTTCAAAGATGAATGCTATATTTATTCATAAGTGCAAAGGAAAATTTCTCACACAAGCCACGGGAATGACAAAAATTACACATTATAAAAGATAAATATGCATGTACAAAAATGACATATAGAAAGAAGAGGGGACCCCTCATTTCCTGGAATGACAAATCCTATGGTTGGACACTAGTGTCTTTAGCTCCTCAGCTCTGGAATATGTTTTTCTATGCCCAAAGTTTCATATAGGAAGAGAGGGAAAAGTTTGTTAGAGTCCAAGGATCCTTATCAACCTATATGTGACATCTTTAAAGACATACTCAAATTTTATAATGTATTAAATCAAGGAGAAAAGAAAAAGAACAACTCAAAATTCTTTGTTTTATCTAACATATTTGTTCACTATGCAGGTTCATGTATCATTGTTCAATTTTGAAGATCTTAAGTTGATATCATAATAAATAACATGCGGGGTGAAATGGACTCCCACAAGGGTCAATCCCAACATGTTGTCACTAACATATTTAAGTTTTAGAAAATATAACTGTGTAATGCAGTATCATCATGTCATTGTGGTGTAATCAAGAAGGTACATGTTACTTAGAATAGTGAATTGGCGTCACTGCTATGAGAAACAAATATCTTCTCAAAAGGATCACAGTGACATTTTGATGTTGGAAAAAAAAAAAAGTAAACATCAAGAAAAAGTGAACAAGAAGGTTCATGGATAGCAAGAGGGTGCTAAAATAGTCATAGAGCATAAGGTAGTATCATAAGGAACATAAAAAATCCACAGTTAAGATGATCATGAGAAGCCATGAAAAAAATGAAAGATATAAGATCAAATATAATGCCAAGGAGATCATAATAGTGATAAGGATACTTCAAAAATAATCATCCAATGCCATGAATAGGGCAGTAAGTAATAGTAAACGTTACATTGTAGCAGTAAAAACTCATGAGGAACCATAATCTAGAAGCATGAGCATCAAAGATAATCCACATGCACCATGATCAATAAGACAAAAATGATGTTATGGTAGATTCAGGAGCAGATGGTAGTAGCATACATCAGTGCAACCTAGAATAGAGGTATGTAATGCTTGGATTGGAGAATAGACTTTTAAAAAAGTAGCATTCATTTCATTCAACCAATAAGAAACTTGAGGTTTCCCATCACAATTTTGGAGAAATATGAATAATCTCAAAGAATTTTTCTCTCCTTTAAATCTCTCCATGGCTATCATTAAACACATTTAAGCATAAAACAATGAAAATAAATTGTACAAGAATCTTAGTGACAAATAATACTAAAAGGGACAACATACAGATCAATAATTTCTAAATGAAATACAATCAAAACAATAACAAAGAGGGTTTCACATGAACAATTATGCAACCCAAGAAAGAGATGTAGATACACATTTGTCTTAAGTATTATCTCGATGTCAAGAATGATTAACACAACGATACAAAGGGTGTCATTGAAAAAATAAAAGGACAACAATAAGATCAAAAACAATTAGACTCAGTGGTTTGTAAAGAGTTGTTAAAACATTACAAAGACAATGTTGTTGTTAGGGTTATGAAGAGCCATGATCATGTTTTAGCCATATCTCAAAAACTACAAACTAGTTTTTCATGAAATTTTCATAGAAATTAGAAAACATCAAAATGAAAAAACCAATTAAATTTCACAAAAACCTGGTTCATGGTTTTGAAGGAATTGTCACTAGTCCAAAGAAGAATTTTAGATGATCTTCTATAGAAAATCACTATCATGGAAGAAAGGAATATAATATATTGTAATGAAAAGACAATGAATGCTTTGTGTATGAAAGGAATGAGGTACCTTGGATCCAAATATAGTGATAAGGCAACCATCAAATATTAGAAATGCTTCCATGATTAAAGCATAAATGAAATGAAATCAATTTTGTTATAATATCATAAAAAATAGTGGTTTATAGTTAAAATAAAGATTCCCCATTGTCATTGTAAAGGAATCCATTTCCATGAGAGTGACTATTATAGAAAGGACAATGTTTCAAGGAAAGTGGTATGAGAAGACTAATTATAGTGTCAATACCACGTGACTAAAAACATAACAGTCATTACGAGGCAGAGATATCCAATGTGAGAAGACAATATGTCCATGTGACACTAAATTAAAGAGATGGTAATAGGACAGTCATGTAAATAGATACCATTCAAATACATGATAGGGGAAATCATATAAAAGGATAGTATTCAAATACATGAAAGAGATTGAAGTTATCAACAAAGAAGATAAATCAAAGAGAACTATCCAATAGATCAAATGGTGAGAAGTGCTAAAATAAAGTGAAAAATCATTGTTTGTTTGAGAACAAAGATATTGTATTGAAAGAAAAATTATTAGATACTTTAACAACAATCACAAAGGAAACAATCAATTAAGATAGGTTATCATCCAAGATGATAACAAAAATGAGTTTTAGATTTATAATAGCAGTTCATAGCATCAAGATAATGAAAAGATAACCCATTTACAATGCAAGAGTATCACAAAACCGTGATAGGGCAGTGTTCAATGGAAGATATGACACATAAATATAAATAAAACCTCAAAACAATGCTAGAGAATGCCATAACAATCTTAAATAACAATAGATCACAAGGATTTTTCATGAGAAGAGGTAAGGTTTTGAGTAGAAAAAACATATACGTTATTAGACAAATGCATTACTTAGTGATTCATGCATTGTTCATCAAAGTTTTTAATCCCTTCATGAGGGATTCTTGCCCTTTCAATATATTATTGAACATTCTTAGAGATGGAGTTCATTCAAAGAAATCCCTAAACCAGACTCTCATGAAGAGGAACAACAAACTATTCATAGAAAATAATGGGTTTTATAGTGAATAATAGATTTGTGGATAGAGAATGACAGTCTCAGATAAATCTTGAATTTTAATGAAGGATTGGCACCAAAAAACTCACGAAAATAGAAAATTTCACATCATAAAGAAGCAGATTTAATAATGAATAGCATGAAAATTTTACCATGAATACCAACATGCACATCAGAGAAGAGTATTTTGACTAGAATGTACAAACAATGAAAATGATTGAAGGGCATATTCCAGTAAAAAAGAATAACATGAATATGAAAAATGACAACTACATTCATGAATAATAGTCTTTAAAATGATGACCAAAGATAAATAATGACATTTATATGTGCAGATATGATAGTGAAATGGTCATATAAAACCCAAAAAGGAATGAGAGAAAGGATGTCGTAGCTAAAACACAGTTTTAAAGAAACATCAAATAATAGTGCAAATCAATCGCCATATGCATAATGATGCGTCTTTTTATCAGCATTGAGTAATGTAACAGGTATAGAGATCTTAAAAAATGCATAAATTCTAGGAAGTTCAAGTAAGAAATAAGCCACGTCTTTACAAGAAAAATCATTGTGGATCAAAACACATGTACGTAAGCATTAGATTTATATAAAGGAAGCTCACAAAATCTTCAAAAACCTTCAAAGTTTTCCATCCAAGCCCTCATGGGGGCGGTCGTGGGTACCCAACAAAGAAAGTTGTGTTTGCAAATGAAATGAAAATAAGGTGCATGATTTGTGTTAGGGTTTCAAAAGCCTTCAAAAGTTACCGTATGGGAAAGGCTTTTTCCTTCATTTATTATAAATTTTTATCAAATACCCATGGTAGGGACTTTGACTTATGCTTTTTTGCATCAGTTAATTTTAAAATTAATATTTATTAAGTGATGAATTTTGTATTGCTTAATAAATATTAATTTAGGTACAAAATAAGATTATGTAAATAAGTATTTTTATTTTGCATGTAATAAAATATAATTAATATTTATTGAGTGGTGCATTATAAACCACCTAATAGATATTAATTTAAAATGCAATTTATAAAAAAATATGTACTTAAGGAGAGATCCAAAAGAGGTTGCATGTCTTGTGGAGGCGAACTAGGGATTGATATTTATTTTATTTTTGCATGAGTCTAAATTGTAAAATGCTAATTAAGTGTTCATAAATAAAACACTTAATTAATGTTATTTTATATGCAAAAATAATAATAAATGCATGTGTTTTGGCTTGTGGGTCAAATTAGTCAAAGATGAGATGTGCATGTATTATGAAGAGGGATATGGAGTTCTTGATGAGTTTATAACAGTTGCATGTCATCTTGGAGGCTTTATGGATTAGATATTAGTTGAGGGTGACTTTGAGTACAATTAGACTCTAGTTACTATTAGTTTCATCCCATTTTCATGCATATTATCTTCAAATCCTACCCATGAGATACTTTGAGAATTTGAAGGAGGAAAATGGGTGATGTTGGAGTTATAGTTTTGTTCAAGGGTAGTTCAAGTTTAGTTCCACCTCTTTATGGATTTGGGCCTTTTATTTAAGGCTTTTGCATTGCAAATTTTTAGGGAGTAGTTCCTTTCAGCCATATTTTAATTCTAAAAATATAGGCACTTATTGTATTGAGCTCATGCAGATTGTGGTAGAGATGTTCCTGATTATTCATTAATAGTAGTTAGTTTCCTTCTTATTTTCTAGGTTTTGAGTATTTTTGTGAATTATTTGATTAACATGTTGTATTTTCCTTCATTTTATCAAGTTCCTTTAATATTCTATGCATAAATTAGCATGCTATAGTGTAGGTTTGTGATTGTGTTTCATTTTTTGGTGTTACAAAATTGTGGAAACAAATTTGTTGTCCTTTTTTAGATACATCATAAAACTAGGACCTTTCATAAGAATCTATTTTGCAATTTTGTCTAGCTGAGTTGTGAGATAATATAGTCTCTTTAGTTGAGTTTTTTATGGGTTTCATATGCAAATCAAACTTTAGTATTTGGTGCATCACTTATTAGTTTAGAGTTTCATTTCAAGAAATCTATCGATCTCTTTCCTTGGCAAGTTTAGTTTTCGGTGAGTACCAAAAGGAAGTTGGCCTTCTCTGGAGGTCTACTCTTGAAATAGGATACCTAAAACCTAATAGTAGTATCATGTTTCATGATATTATTGAGTATCACACTTAGGCATTTGGGTGCAAATTCTTGTGACAACAATAACTATAGTTTATCTCAATATTAGTGTGATTTATGTGTTGTGGGTCCACAACACACACCCCATTTTGGTCCTCTAACCATGGGGACCCCCTTTCATATTTTTTCTTTTGGGTCTACCCCTCTCCCTGTTCCTTGAACTAGGTTCTTGAGGGGCATGTTGAGGAGAATCAAAGTATTTTTTGGCCTTTTTGCACTTTCGACATTTTAGAGAACCCAGTGTCCTCCAAAATGCCAAAATGACCAAAGGGCCAAACCCAACCCTTTTGTTACAACCTCTAAAACATAGAAAGGGGGATGAGGTCACCTGACTTTTGGCATTTCAACCTCTGAAATGCCGAAACTGGGTGATGTCACCCTGCGGGCTATTTAAGTGGCCCGAGTCACTTTTTCCCTCACTTGTCTTCATTTTATCTTTTGAGGTTTTATCTTCTTTTTCCCTACATGATCAACATATTTCTTGCCTCATCACCAAATTTTGACAGTTGCTCCTTGACCTCAACTTCTAGTGATTGTGGTTATCCCCTCTCCTCACGTTTGACAGGTAGGGTTTCGACTTCTCTTCCTTTCTGTTCTTTTTTTCCATTTTTGCATCTATTTAGGGTAGGTTCTTGGCCTATTCAGGTCGTGATCACTCCTAGGTTCCTAGTTTTTTTCACCCTTGGACTTGTTGGGGGTTTCTCTCCTTTATTGCTTTCTTTTTGCATTTTTTAGAAGTTAGGGTTTTTTGGCGTCACGACCTAGTCGTAGGTTTTCGGCCTCTAAAAGGCCAAAAACATTCCCTTCCTCGTGCATTTTTTTACCTAAGTATATTTTTCACTTTCGGTAGCATCCATGTTTTGAACCTTCGAAACGTCCGAAACCCCTAAAATGCTGAAAGGCTGAACGACCAAAGACAGGGTCCTCCTTCCGAAGGTTCAATACTTTTGGAGTCTGAAACCTTTTTTGGACTTTCACACAATGAAAGTACAAGAAGGCTTGTTTCTCCAAACCTCATTCATCAAATTTTTGCCTTTTCAGACCCCGACTTTGTCTTCAGCATCTAAAAGAACAAAATGGCCAAAAGAGAAAAAATTGTATTTCTAGCTACTTAAGAGCCTTCTGCTTCTTTTATTCTTAGTTAGTTTGTTTCCTTTTCTTATTTTTTTAGGTTTCCTTTCAATAAAGATATTGATACTTTCATTTTCTCCTCACATGCATGCCTGAGAAATGAATGACATCCCTGACAAAGTACCTATACAAGGGGAATGACCCCTTTTGAAAGATTGGGAACAAACATATAGAAATCACTGATACATACATCGGTAATGTGGGTTGGGATCAGTTCCTAGTAAGGTGTTCCCAAATAGCTAGAAGGTCCAAAGAATGTACCTGCTAGGTCCTATCAGAGCTGGTTAATGTAGTAGTGATGCAGGAGCATCTTGGGTCCTTGGTAATCCTGCTCAACCAAAAATATGTTTGTTTTGTTCTTTAGTTTGTTTGGAGGTTGCTCAGGAAGTACTCTGCTGCTCGGGTCTGTTGCTTGGTTATGCTTGTTCCAATTTGGTTTCTACCGCTCGGGCATGCTTGTTTGTTTCCTGGTTCTCGAGTTTCTCTTCTAACGCTCGGATCTATTTCCTGTTTCTCGGGGTGTTCTTTTCCCGAGTCACTCTTTTGCTCAGTCATCCTTTGCCTGATTTGTTTATTTTGGAGTTGGATCTAGTGGCTGAATTCTTCAATTTTTTTTGTGGCTTAATTAATTTGGGGTCTCTCATTAGGATCTGTGTAGACCTAAATCTGGGTCCCACTTATGGATTTGAGTGCCAACCTCTCTTGGTGGACTCTACTATATATTTTTTTCTTTGTTCTTAGTTTTGGGTATCAGTTTAGAATAGGATTTGATATCAGATTGTAATAAGAAGATTATATGTTGAGATATTGTAAGGAAGGTTTATGACCTCGCATGTATGAAGATCAATTTGTAATTGATTGAATGTATATGGCCCAAACTAGGAAGGCCTTACAGCCTGACATGTAAATAATTTGATCAATTAATGAAAAGGATCTTTGTTGTTCCTTCTCTCACTATATTGTTGTTTCTTCCTCATTGTGTTTTCAAGATGGTTTGTTAGTTGGGAGATCCCTTGGCCCTTTCTGACTTCCCTCCTTACGTTAGGTGGTATTAGAGCACTGGTGAGATCTAAGTTCCTTCTTGTAAACCCTAACCCTAGTTGGTGATATTGTTCTAGGGAAGTAGATTGTGATCTAACCTAAAATTGCAGAGGGATTCTAGAAAGTTTGTGGGAGAGGAAATGGAGATCCAAGTCTAGCTGATATGCTTAGATAGATGGCTACTAGATTGGAAGTTGTTGAGATAGCCCAACGTAGAGGAAGACATCTCAAAGATGTTAGTGATGATGAATTGGAAGAGGTTCAAGGTGAAGTTGCACCCGGACCTATGATGAATTAGGAAGAAGAGAGATTCATGCGAGCATTGACAAGTTTGAAGTCCACACCTCAATTTAATCCTCCTGAGTATAGTGGAAAATTGGATTCTGATGAATTGATTGACTGAATAACTGAGATGGAAAAGTATTTTGAATATGAGAATGTAGTAGAGGATAAGAAGGTAAATATTGCAAGCACAAAGTTGAAAGGTCATGCATCCTTATGGCGGGAACATCTACAATTGGATCGAAAGAAGAAAGGTAAAGACAAAATCAAGGTGTGGGATAAGATGGTAAAAAATTGAAAGGAAAGTTTCTACCTTGTGATTATCATATTAACCTAATCAGGCGAATGCAAATTTTGAAGTAGAAAGAAAAATCAGCAAAAGACTATACTGAATAATTCTATAGATTGGACATCAGATCTGGGCATGTTGAAGTTGAAGTGGAAAGAGTAGAAAGATACCTGAATGGATTGAGAAGTTCCATACAAGATGAGATCAGTTTGGTCAAGATGGAAAGCATTGAGGAGGCATATCAATTTTCCCTAAAATCTTAGGAGAATTTGAACATAAGATATGAACAAAGACAAAGAGGCAGAGGTGGTAGATTCCCTAGAGGAAGAGGTAGATCTCCTGGTGAAAATAGTAGATCTGAATCAGACAAGTCAATTTCAGACACATCATAAGACAAAGGAAAGACTGAATGGAAAGGTGGAAGTTCATACCAAGGAAGAGGCAATTAATCTAGAGGTGGTTATAGCAGAAAGGGATTCCAAGTAACTTGTTACAATTGTGGTGAGGAAGGACATAAATCCTTTGAATTTACACATGCAAGAAAGAATATTGGCAGTAGCAGAAATGCTTTAGTGCAAGAAGAGTCACCAAATGAAGCTGAGAAGGAAGGAAATATCATGCTCCAAAGGATACTATGGAGTAAGAAGGATAAGAAAGATCCTGTCAGGAAATTGTTTCTCAAGACCAGATGTAGAGTTGCAGACAAAGTTTTGAAGGTGACTGTTGATAGTGGAAGCTCAGAGAATCTCACATCTGAGGAAATGGTTACAAATTTATAGTTGGAGAGGATGAAACATCTGAAGCCCTATCAAATCTCATGGATCAAGGATGAACATACATTAATGGTGAGTGAACAATGTTTTGTGAATCTAAAAATTGGAAAATATTATGATAAGGTGTTGTGTGATATTATGCCTATGGATTGTTGTCACATTTTTTTGGGTAGACCTTGCAATATGATATACATGCTATACATGATGCAAGATTGAATAGATATTCTATTTAGGTTGATGGTAAGAAGCAAGTTTTTTTACCTTTGGTTGAAGAATCTGTTGGTAAGGTATGTACATTTGTAAAATTTTGCTTGATGGAAGGTAGATAGTTTGTTAAGGATTTGAAAAGAAATGATATCTGTTATTCTTTGATTCCTAACAATCTGAGTAAGAATATAGAAGATGACATTCCTGCAGAAGTTGAGAAGTTGCTCACCGAGTACAAGGAGATAATTTTAGATAATGTACCTGATGGTTTACCACCAATGAGAGATATCAGTCACTGTATGGATCTGATTCCTGGAGCTAGTTTACCAAACAAAGCACCACATAGGTTAACACCGACTGAGAATGAAGAGCTTAACCGACAAGTTCATGAATTGTTGTATAAAGGTTTGATCTAAGAAATTTTAACTCCATGTGTAGTACCACATGTGTTGGCACCTAAGAAGAATGGATTATGGCTAATGTGCACTGATTCCAGAGAAATTAATAAGACAACAATGAAGTATAGGTTTCCTATACTGAGAATGGATGACATAATGGATTTTTGAGTGGAGCAAGATATTTTACCAAAATTGATTTGAAGAGTGGATATCATTAGATCAGAATCAGAGAAGGTGATGAATGGAAGACTAATTTCAAGACAAAGGAAGGTTTGTATGAGTGGTTGGTTATGCCCTTTGGTTTAACTAATGCACCGAGTACATTTATGAGGTTAATGAATGAAGTTTTGAAGAAATTCTTGAATAAGTGTGTGATTGTATACTTGGATGATATTCTGATATTCAGAAAGACTAGAGAAGAGCATTTGATGCATCTAAGGTAAGTGTTGTAGAGATTAAAAGAGGAAAAGTTTTTGATAAATTTCAACAAGTGTTCCTTCATGAAAGAAGAGCTTGTGTATTTGGGTTTTGTGATTTCAGCTAAATATTTCAATAGATTTTGGTCAGAAATTAGTTGATGTAAAAATATTTAAAGCTATACTTAGTTTGCCTACACCTGAGAATGTCACTGAGGTAAGATCATTTCATGGATTGACAAGTTTTTACAGGAAGTTTATCATAAATTTCATTTCTATTTATAATGCTATGATTAAAACAATGAGATGAGATAAAAGAGAATTCAAATGGACACATGGAGCTGATGAGAGTTTTGAGGCTTTGAAGTTAAAGGTTTCTGAATTACCCATGTTAGCATTACCTGATTTCAGTAAGGTATTTCAAGTTTAATGTGATGTAAGTGGAAGTGAAATTGGAGTTGTGTTGACTCAAGAAGGTAAACTTGTTTCTTTCTTTAGTGAAAAGTTGAATGATGCTAAGAGGAAATATTCTATCTATGATCAAGAGTTCTATGCTATTGTTTAAGCTATGAGAAAATGGAGACACTATTGGATGCCAAATGAATTTCTGTTGTATACTGATCATAAGGATTTACAATATTTGGGTAGTCAGAATAAGTTTAATTAGAGACATATGAAATGGGTAGAGTATTTGCAGAGTTTCACATTTGTGATTAAGCATAAGAGTGGAGTTTCTAACTGAGTTGTTGATGCATTAAGTAGAAGAAGATCTTTGTTGACTGAAATGAGAATTGAAGTTCTTTGTTTTGATGACAAAAAAAACTTGTATGAAAGTGATCCTGATTTTTCTAAGCAGTGGAGAGTGTGTAGAGCACCAAATTCAAATCAATAAAGTAAGTATGAAGATTATTTCATTTAGGAAGATATTTTGTTCAAAGGTATCCAGTTATGTATACAAAGAGGATCAATGAGAAATAATTTTATTAAGGAGAAACATAGTAGTGGATTGGTTGGAAATTTTGGTATTGATAAAAATTTGAGTTTGTTTAAGGAAAGGTATTTTGGTCTCAGTTGTATAAGGATGTTCAGAAATTTGTGAAAAGTTGTGGAGTTTGTCAAGTTGCAAAAGGAGTGAGTCAAAATACTAGTTTGTATACACCAATTATTGTTCCTAACAAACCTTGGAGTGATATCAGCATGGGTTTTGTTCTTGTCTTTCCTAGGACAACAAGAGGTAATGATTCCATATTTGTTGTTGTGAATAGATTTTATAAGATGACATATTTCATGCCATGTAAGAAAAAATTAGATGCGGTACATATAGCATATATTTTATTTAAGGAGATTGTCAGATTGCATGGATTACCAAAGAGTATCATCTCTGACCGAGACAGTAAATTTGTAAGATAGTTTTGGAGAATACTTTGGAAGAAGTTGGATAATGAGTTGAATTTTATCTCTACATTTCATCCACAGACTGATGGACAAACAAAGGTTGTAAACTAAAGTTTGGGTAATTTTTTGAGATGCTTAGTTGGAGACACACCAAGTAATTGGGATTTGATGTTGGCACAAGCAGAGTTTGCATAACACAGTTCAGTGAATAGAAGTACTAAAAATATACCTTTTGAGATTGTTCATGGCACACAACCGAGAGGTATATCAGACTTGAGAGATATTTTTGGGGAAGAGAAAAGAAGTGCTGAAGTAGAGGAGTTTGCTGAGATCATGAAGACATTGCATGAAGATGTAAAATAGAAGCTGGAGAAAATTAATCATAAGTACAAAGATAGTGCAGACAGATCAAGAAGACATAAAACATTTGAATTTTGTGATGCAGTAATGGTTCATTTGAAAAAAGGTAGATTTCTTGTTGGAACATATGGTAAATTGAAGATGAATAAATTTGGTCCTTGCAAAATACTGAGAAGATTTGACAGTTGAAATGCTTATGAAGTTGAATTACCTGATGACATGGATATATCACCTATATTCAATATTTTAGACTTGTATGAATATCATGAACCTAATGAAGAAGTGACAATACCAAGTGATTATCCTAAGAAGCAGATAGAGGAAGTTGAACAGATTTTGAAATAGAGAATAGGAAGAAGTACAAGAGGAAATGAGTACATGCTGGATTATCTGGTAAAGTGGAAGAACAAACCGATTGAGGACTCATCTTGGATTTCTCAATCTAAGTTAGATTCATTTTAGGTTGGACCTGATACATGATTTAGGGAATCATTTCTTGTACCCCAAGTGTCTGATGCAAGAGCATCTTGGGTCCTTGGCAATCTTTCTCTACCAAAAAGATGTTTTTTTTATTCTTTAGTTTGTTTGGAGGCTTCTTTGGAAGTACTTTGTTGCTCGAGTCTATCTCTCAGTTATGCGTTTTGAGTTGGTTTTTGTCTCTTGGGCATGCTTGTTTGCTTCCTATTGCTCAGGTTTCTCTTTTGACACTTGGGTTTTTTTCCTGTTGCTCGGGGTGTTCTTTTCCTGAGTAACTTTGTTGTTCGGTCATCCTTTGCCCGAGTTGTTTATTTTGGAGTTGGATCTGGTGGGCAACTTCTTTAGTTATTTTTGGTGGCTTAATTACTTTAGGGTCTCTCATTGGGATCTATGTGGACCTAAATCTAGGTCTCACTTATGGATTTGAGTTCCTACCTCTCTTGGTGGACTCTTCTATTTATTTGTTTCTTTGTTCTTAGTTTTGGGTATTAGTTCAGAATAGGATTTGATATCAGATTGTAATAAGAAGATTATCTATTGATATATTGTAAGGAAGGTCTGTGACCTTGCATGAATGAAGATCAATTTGTAATTCATTGGATGTATATGGCTCAAACCATGAAGGCCTTACAACCTGACATGTAATGAATTTGATCAATTAATGAAAAGGATCTCTACTGTTTCTTCTCTCACTATGTTTTTGTTGCTTCTAAATTGTGTTCGCAAGATGGTTTGGTAGTTGGGAGAGACCTTGGCCCCATGATCAACCCTCCTTGTGTCAAGCATCCCATCTAGTGGAAGTCATGTCTTCTGAGTTAATGATGACCCTAGCTAACCACTACATATCAGATGAAAGGGCGGTTAAAAATATAGAAGGACAGGTAGTTCTGGATATAAGACCTGACAACATAGAAAAGGTCTTCCATCTCCAAAAGGGCATGGACAAATTCTATGATTTCTATATATAAAAAGGACTAAGATGGTTTAGGAACAAAGCTAGGGACGCATATGTGATCACAAATCAAGAATACCTCAAGCAACCTCTCTTGAAGAACAAAGTAGAAAAGATAGACCTCAAAAGGGGGTATTTAAAAGATGACATCCAGGTAATAGGAACACTAATAATCCAAGTGTATGGACTACCTTAGACCATAAAACTCAAGAACTATATGATCCTACTGATAGAGAAGATTAGGAACTGCAAATCCAGGTTCAATTCAACCACTATCATAAGTGAAAAACTAGATGAGCAACTGACTGTGGTCAAGCACAATCCAAAATTCTACATGAGTACATATATAGTGTAATTGTTAGCTGCATGAAAAGACTATTTGGGGCTCAAAAAAAGGGGAAACATTAATGACCCAAATGCATGGCCTCATATTTTCTATCTGCAACTAGTTCAAAGGGAAGACATGCTAGAAGATAGCCTAGATTATAGGATAGTGAACGACACTTTTATCTTTGCAATCATCAAATCCATAGAAGGTGATTTTGCAAAGAGACTGTGAAAAGAAGAAGCTGCAAAAGTGAGGGCCATAGGGGCTTACTACATAGATTTTAGGACTTTCACATATATCTGAGTGGCAGGATCTACCCTAAACCCAAAGAAGCTACCCATCTACCCATCTAATTCGGTAATCATTCTAGAAATAGCTAGATAGCTTGCGGATGCATATGAGCACATAAAGCATAAGAAGAAGCACTGTTGGGACTGGTGGTACCCTAAATTTTGATAATTTAAAAGTTCCAATCCATTATCAAGAATCAAGTTTCTTCATACTAAAAAAATCAAAGGAAGGAAGATTTATAACACAAATAAATGGAACTAACTAATCGAAGCCTTCAGAAAATGATGGAATTTTGAATGGCTACAAAGATGATGCCTATAGAGGCTGCATATGGTCTAATTACAAAAATCTAAAAACTACCCAATTCGGGAAATCAAATTTCCTATCTACGGCAGAAATATTAGCTTTTTGTAAGGTGTTTTGTATTTTCTAATAAAGACAAATCTGAAAGTTAGGTAGTTATTTTTTAGTTAGTTTATTGTTTTTTCAAAATAATTTGTAATAAGGGTTGTGTCTTTTCACCCTAAAGAGGTGTGAAATCCACTCACACACACACACACATAATGTAAAATGTAAAGAGAAGAAAATATAATATAATACAATTTCACATATTTGGATAGTTTTCAGTCAACAAGTGTAACATGGACTTGGATGTACTATTTTTTCAAAATCAATAAAGATAAGTCCTTTTTATTTCACATGTGTAACAATTTCATTATCATTTTACAATTAGTCCCTCAGATAAATCAATAGAACTTGTTCAAAGTGACAGTTTAATGTATATACTTCCTAATCTGATTCATATTCTTTATTATCAAATGGTTTTTCAATTTACATACATATTTACTAAACCTTCTTTCAATTACTTAAAGTATTTCAGTTTACAATTTATGATATATTTCTTTTAGTTATATTTCTTTCAAGTGCCTTTCCATACTTGAGATAGAGGGTTTGAGGTGTATTCTATCTGCTATAAAAAGACTTAAGACTTGAAGGATAAGTTTAAGGTATAGGCCTACTAGCCTTGGTTCTGTAGAGCCAGAATTGCAGAGGGTTCAACCTTGCCTTGGTTGAATCTTGTTAGTGGTCAAATCACTTGGGTTTCCCAACTTTGGATCCGCAAGTCCATAGGAAATCCAATTTGTTGATTTGAGCACCAACAGATTGGCGACTCTATTGGGGAGTTGTTCAAAAGAACATTTTTGTATTTTACCTAGAAGCTCTGGTGATATTTTTAAAACTCTACTGGGAGAAAATAACTCATAAGATAGTAAGTATTTTCCTTCTGATAAGAAGGTGGGAACTCTATTTAATAAATTATTTCAGTTAGTGACTCTACTAAGGGAAAAGACTCAAAAGGAGATAAAAAGGTGGTGACTCTATATGTAAGAAATTTTTAATTTCTCCATTGAGGGAGATAGCTTGGAAGGGATGAGAATTTGTCCTTTAATTAGCAATAGAAGATCTATTACATAATTTTTAAAATTCTATTCAAAAGGTTTTTGATTCCCATTGATACCAGGCCTTTGGATCTTAGAAAGTTTCAATGCAGTTCTAATGAATTGTTTTCACACCTTTCACAAAGGGTTCCTGAATTTTATGGAGATTATGATGAATCGGCTCTTGATCATTTGGATGCTTTTCATATATTCCTTGATAATTATGAGGTCCATACAAAATATGATGTCATGAAGCTGATTGCATGGTCATTAAAAAATAATGCAGAAGAAGAATATGAATCATTACCTACGCAGTCCATCTCATCATGGAGACAGTTTGAGCAATGGTTTCTTTATATGTTTCATTATGCCAGTGGTGAAGAAGACAACATATGATATGAACGGTATCAAGACCAAAATTGCAGCATGGAAGAGGATCCTAGTATGTCTCCATTTGATGCATTTTTTAGCTTGGAGATATTTTAAGGGGAGTCTTCTGCATATTTTATGATAAGAAGGGTGAACATTCTTCAAGAAATACCTTCAAACATTATGCCTCCACAAAAAAAAATCATGAGAAAGGTTAAAAAAATAAAGATATAAAGGAGGAGAAATGTAAGGAGAGGAGCAAATGAGAGAGAGAGAAAGATGGGGATTGGGAATCACATCAGATGATTCTTCTATAAAGTTCCTTGCACATATATTAGAAGAAGAAGATGAAGATAGGAAAAGGGAGGCTTATGCTTAGATTGAACAAGGCCTTGTGCTTGATGATTATCTTGGTGAGGAAGATGAGTGCACTAGTCATACAAAAGATAAAGAAGCATCTATTCTTGAGAACCATAATAATAATTGTGATGACATGGAGGAGAAAAATTCAGATCAGATTGAAGAAGAATCTGTATGTAGTTATATTTTCATGGAAACAAGTATCAATGACCATGATGATGTAGAAGAAGATCTTCTCAGTACAGAAGAAATCTCATATCTACTAGACATGGAATATTAAAAACATGTTGAGAAGAGTGGTCAATTTGTTTTCTCAATGTACCATGATAAGTAAGTTGATGGATCAGTACATACTCAAGGGGTACTAGATGAAGAAGATGATAAATTTTAGAAATCAAATAACATAGATGAAATAAAACAACATACAACATATGAACATGGAGAATTTTTAGATGAAATATCTCATGGAGATATGCTTGATTTATCTATATCCTTGAATCCTTTATTTGAAGAATATTTTCTATGCAATCAAGTCCATCAACATCATGATAAAGCCAGTGGACCTAGTGATCATTTTGAAGATGATGAAACTCAAAATATGTATGGAGAAGTGTATTCAGAAAGTGAGACATGCATTATTTCATCCTATGAGTAGACGTTGTATCAAACATGTGAAGATGAGATGGAATCAAACAGACATAATGAGGAGAATGTGTTAAAGATTAGTTCTAAAAATTATCCGAGTATCCTATCTAATAAAATTCTTAATAAGAAGGAAGTTCCTGAATGTGAGTTATCTCCAAATCCTTTTTATGAAGAGAAACAAAATCTTGAGTATAGGGAAGATTGTGTACGTAAAGGCATCCAAGAAGAAGAGCTTAATCTAGTTACTTGTAGGGTTGATCAAATGCATGGGGATCTTTTATTTAGCAAGGACTACATTGTACCTACTGACTTTTCTAAGAGTAAACAAAAGTCAAAACGTGTTAATAAAGAAATGAATGTTGTCTATGAGAATGGTCGCATCGTATTCAGGAGATCCAAAGTATTACATGATCAAAATTATGTGTTCGATAGAGGAAAGAAGCACTATTCATTTTTTTGGGGGCCTCCGGCCACCCAATTTCACTTTGCATCAGATTAAGTGTGGATATTTGGTCTGCTTCTCCAAAGATAGCTAGAATCTCACTATTCTCACAGGGAGCATACGTCCCCAGAAAGAGCCACTGGTGGTACCCTAAATTTTGAGAATTTAGAAGTCCCAATCCATTATCAAGAATCAAGTTTCTTCATACTAAAAAAATCAAAGGGAGGAAGATTTATGACACAAATAAATGGAACTAACTAATCGAAGCCTTCAGAAAATGTTGGAATTTTGACCTTCTACAAAGATGATGCCAAAATAGGCTGAATATGGTCACATTTTAAAAATATAAAAACTACCCAGTTCGGGAAATCAAATTTACTATCTGAAACAAAAATATTAGATTTTCACAAGGTGTTTTGGATTTTCTACCAAAGACAAACCCAAAATTTAGGTAGTTATTTTTTAGTTAGTTTATTGTTTTTTCAAAATAATTTGTAATAAGGGTTGTATCTTTTCATCATAAAGAGGTGTGAAAGCCACACACACACACACACACACACACACACATATAAAATGTAAAATGCAAAGAGAAGACAATACAATATAATACAATTTCACATATTTGTATAGTTTTTAATCAATAAGTGTAACATGGACGTAGATGTACTATTTTTTCAAAATCAATAAGGGTAAAAGCACAATAATTTGTCACCTTTTAGGCTAACTTATTAGCACAACTGAATTTTAGTATTTCTGACTAAAAATTAATTTTGGTCAAACATATAGTCTAGCTAGATTCATTCTAGCTAAGCTAGATAAGTTCTTTAACTTTTGCAATTGGAAATGTCTATTAAATGTATGTTTTATACCACTTTGAGTCCAATTACCATAGAAATAAAATTATTTAAGAAAAAGTGACATTTCAATAACTCCTAGTCTTTTTAATGATTTTTTTTTTAAAATACAAAAATACCCTTTTGTAGAGATCAAAGTCAAGAATTTCCTCATATAGATTTTATAGTATTTTAATTAGACATAGTCTATTTTAATTAAAAAATATTGAAAGTAGGTATTTTAACAGTCAACCAGTCATTGATTCAGAAAATATAAAAAAATGATAAATCAATTCAAAAAAGTTTTAAAATCATAGAAAACACTAGACAAGAGATTCATCTTCAATAATATGTAATTTATTTGGTTTTTGGTATAGTTTTGATAGGGGAAAAGTGGCGGGAGACAAAAACTGTTGATTTCAGGTAAGCTCAAATTTGAAAACTTATAACAGGAAAACTATAGATGGAAAACATTTCTTTCTTTTTTTCTGCACTAGCTATACATGTCATCTAAAACATATTCTGAAATTGGAGGAAAAAACAATGTTTTACTTATAATGATTTGGCGGGAAGTAAAATCCTTGATTTACAATATTTTTTAGGAAATGAAAAATAGACCTAAAAAATTCAAAAAACATATTAATTTTGATTCCATTTTTTTTATAAAAATTGTAGGAATATAATTCATACTATTTCACACATTTCTTTAGTTTACATCGTCTTCAAATTCTCAACAGAAATGTGACTTTTATGCCCTTGAAGTTTTACAGTTTTGGTGTTGTTAACCTTTTCCTTTGTAAAAGGGTGACAGATTATTGTGCTTTTACCCATAAAGATGAGTCCTTTTTCTTTCACATATGTAATAGTTTCATTATCATTTTACAATTAGTCCCTTGAATAAATCAAGAGAACTTCTTCAAAGTGACAATTTGATGTACACACTTCCTGATCTGGTTCATAGTCTTTATTATCAATTGGTTTTTCTCATTTTTCATGGTTAAATTCGGTTGATTGAGGCCTCAATCAATTGGTCTATCATTTGAGAAGTAATATTATTTTTAAATATCTCTGAACTTATTTCAAGGTTGCATGTTCATTTCATAATACCTTTGAAGTGATAAGTTTTCTTGTAAAACTATCTCTGAGGTTGAACATAAGATTGGAATGATCTTGACTCTATTGCCCATGATAGAATAAGGCACTAGTCTAATCATTATTTGGATTACAATTATTCAGTCCATTGTTATAGTTTTGTGATATCTTATCTATCTTTTCATTTCAATTTACATACATATTTTCTAAACATTCTTTCAATTACTCAAAGTATTTTAGTTTACAGTTTACAATATATTTCTTTCAATTTGTTTCTTTCAAGTGCCTTTCCATACTTGAGAGAGAGGGTTTGAGGTGTATTCTATCTACTATAAAAAGCCTTAAGACTTGAAGGATAAGTTTAATGTATAGGCCTATTAGCCTTGGTTTTGTAGAGCCAGAATTGTAGAGGGTTCACCCTTCCCTTGGTTGAATCTTGTTAGTCGGCCAAATCACTTGGGTTTCCCAGTATTGGATTGACAAGTCTATAGGAAATCCAATTTGTTGACTTGAGAACCAACAAGGACTTTGTCATTTCCCTAGGCCCCTACACTCTCTAGGACATGAAAATATACAATTCCTTGGCCTCTGAGTTGGACGAATTCCCACTCCAACTATATAAAACTATCTGGACCTAATTTGACCCAATAGGCACATACAACAATATCATCACCAAGTTTTACATCCATGAGCTGCACATTGAAGATCATTGGATGAATTGTGTAGACAACCATGAGTTAAGGATCCAAGATTACTACAGGATGTCCCTCACTCTAGTACAAGTATCTCTAGAGATCAGTATTACCCCTAAGGTTTGGGAAAAGGATTCAAATAAGGTGCTAGAGTCAATTTATACCCTAGATAAGATATACAATAGGCCCATCCTAAAAGCAGAGATAGATAAGGATGAAAATGATGGTATTGAATTCAAAGCTTGGCTTTGATCCTCCATATTGCCCCATATGAGCCAGTTATATCCTTTATTAAACCTACTTGGTTTACGAAAGAGATTCAGCGTCGGAAGAGAACTTACATAGATGAAGAGGAAGGAGAAGATACAAATATGGCATTCTTAGGGCAAGCCTTCCATCAAGAAGAGGCCAAAATACTAGAAATGACCATATCCTATGTCACTCAAGACACTCGGGGTCGCCAAAAGGCATAGGTAGCAGTTCCTTTTGTTAGCACCTCTCAAGCACAAGTGACCCCTGAGAATTATACTTTTGAAGAGGTAGACTTAGGAGAGCCAGCCAGGGAAGGAAGTAAGACACTGACAACTCTAGGTTTGAAGCATGCTCTAGGCTTTATGTGTAAGGATGAAGAGACCATCAAGTTCTTAACAAAGAAAAATGAGGCTCTAAAGAAATTGATTCATAAGATAGTGGGTCCCATTGACCCAAGTTGTCCAGAGGCCTCATTACATGTCGTATTAGAAAAGAGAGCTACTCTAGACTTACCGATAGGTGTGACCCCTTTCTTTCATTTAGGAAAGTGTTGATTGGAAGAATGATTTTGAGCAGCACATAGAAGGGGTTATTAGACTATTTTTTAGGCCTTATAGATTCATTCTAATTGAAACCACAAAGTTTATTGATCTGATGGAGAGTGAGGAGGGATTGGATTCTGAATTAACCAAATGGAAGGCTTCCCTCCAAGACCTCAAGATAATCAAGAAGCAACGATTCCAAATCTTGGTAAAGGTATATGAGGGTGAAGAGTTAGACAACTTTGAAACCTAGATTAAGGGCATAGCCAAAAAAAATTAAGGTTTGTGAAAAGTGTCTGGCACGCATACTAGAAAAATAAAAGGAAGTCATGGAATGGGTAGGAGAAAAAATTGCTTCTTCATAGGTATTGGATTAGAACTATATAGGGATGAAAATAAACAAGTCCTGCACCCATCAAAAGAGGTGGTAAAATAATTCAGAGATATTTTGGAAGGTGTTAGCACAAAAGAGGCCTTGTACCAACTATTCTATACAAAGGAAGACATGCAGAGGATTTCCAAGCATGATGAAGAGATCAAGTTCTTTACTTCTGAATTGACCATTTTCAGAGAGAAGCAAGAACGATGAGTCAACAAAGTGAAGAGGAGAGAAATAAATTATGAGGAAGTACAAGAAATAGTGCAGATTCTATGAGCTTCTCATCTAGAGGTGTTCCCAAGCTGATTTCTTAAACCTGGACAACCATTTTTGAGAAGGGTGGTTTTTCACACTTAGCCACTTTTTCTCCAAAGGCTAGTTTCGCCATTTCGGCCCTTTCGGCCTTCCAGCCTTTTGGCCCTCCCAAAATTTCTACCTTTTAGACTTTTTGGCCTTTTGGCCTCCAAAAGGGCCAAAATTTTGAGGTCTATAGTTTTGGTTTTGAAACTGAGTCAAATGTGCACTTGGTAAATTTCGGTGCAAAGGTCGAGGTCCGAATTTTTGGGATTTTTTCAGAGCGATCACCTTTTTGCATGGAATTTGAACTTTAGATCAAATGGATGCCTAAATAGAGTTTATTTTGGAAGGATTAAGGATCCTCTATCCATTCCCACCTCAAAGAGAACCCCAAATGAAGATTCCAAGGGAGAACTCCAAGATTAAGAAAAAGACTCCAGTTGCATGCAAAGAAACTCCCACTTCTCTCTCTCTCTTCTTTGTTGACGAGTTTGATCCCTCTTGCATGATAAAACTTATTTAAATGGACTAAAAATCCATGCAAAGTGTTTAATATCAATTACTAATCTTTTTATTTAAGAAAATCTTTAGTTTTAGTTTATTTCATTATTTTAGAGTCTTTGATGCCCTAATTTTTGCATCCAAATTTTGTAGATCAAAGCTCTATATATTGTAATCAAAAGCAATGTAATAGGGTTAGATTCTTAATGAAATAAAGATCTACTATTGGTGCTTCATTTATGGTGTGATATTTTCTTCTATTTATGTGAAATTGGTGAATGTGTGTATGTGTATTCATTCTCTTTCAAACAACCAATTGTTTTATTGTATTTTGAATATGCGTTTATTTATTTTGGAGTTTGATTATTGTCTCTCTACCTTTTTGTGATGAATGTACGGGAAAGATCATCTATTGGTCTCAATGATAAATCCATCTTGTGTGTGCGCACATCTTGGTGGCTTCATGATTTGATAGGTTTTGAAAATCTTGCACGGGTGAATGCATTTTCTCTCCAAACTATTGCATCTAGTGGGTATATAATTATGACATTGTCTGATTTATACTTCATGGTTTTGTTCCAAATCTATTCATCATTCAATTTGCAAGGAAGGGTTAACAACGGTTTATGTCTGGAGGACTTCATTTTCAATAATTTTCTTCATTTCTTGTGACCTTACACATTTAAATTTATTTCATGTTTTTGAAAACAATATGAAAGTAATCATCTTTTTAACACAAACTTGCAACATTAGTAAGACTATAATCTTTGATAAAATTGGAAAATACAAAAAAATTACTAAACTTGTTTTGCAGTTTGATGTCTTGAATGTACCAGAAAAGGACTCCTCATGAAAATTCACATTTATCTTCAATTGAGTAACCAAGCATGTTGTACCATGACCTCGGAGAACCTTGGAAATAATGTCGTTATTCTTTCAAGAGAGGAAATTGAATCTCAAGATCCTAGCAATTGACTTGTGTAAAAATAACGCTCAATAGAAGTGGCGCAAGAAGGAGGGCCTTAATACTAAAATGATGGATAACATTAGATCTTTCTCCCTAGAATGGTTCAATCGAGTTCTTAGATCATCTCTGAGAAGAGGTGAGTTCCTTGAAATCACTCAGCACTATAGAGCTCGCAGTGACAAAGTGAAGATAAGAGAGAACTCCTCACACCATCTTACCAAGTCCCAGAATCTACTTGGACAACAATCCCACATTTCTTCCCCAAATGTTCTCACAACCATAAATCAAAATCAAAACTTGAAAAATCAAAATTTGTAGCAACTTCATCCAATGCCTTTCTTGGTTAATGCACAAAGCTCACCATTAAACTTTGTTGGGAACCTCGATGAATTTCCCAAGAATCTAGAAACATTTTTCACGTGCTTCATATATATTGAATGAAGAACAACAGAAGAGCACATCTATGCTTTCAAATAAATTTGTAACCGCAAAGAGATTTTCCACCAAGATGTTGTCTGCCATCTTTTCCCATATACTTTGAGGGAATTTGCATAAAACTAGTACCTGAACCTGCTACGGGGATCTATTTCTACATGGATCAAATTTGAAACCAAATTTTTTAATCAATTTAAGTTGTATGTGGACCCTACTACAACACATCACTCATTCATAACAAAAATAAAAGATCCTAAGGAGCCCATCGCCATGTTCAATCATCATTTCCACAAGATGCATCAAAATTTGGAAGCTCCTTACATCATACGAGAGGCAACCATCATACAAGTTTACCTCAAAGCCCTGTACCCCTTCACTTTAATTTTTTTAAGGATACTCCCCCTATAGATAGAGACACAATGGAGAAGGTGTATAATGAGGCCATAACATTCACATAACAAATGGACCCATAAGAAGGGAACTTTGTGACCATGCCCACAATTAATAACACCACTACCCCACATCCATTTTCAACCAGTAGTCAAGCTTTGGCCACTCACATGCCTTTGCTAAATCAAATTCTAGTACAACCATTCACCACCCTATCATTGTCCATCACTTACCCTGGTTATGAGGCTCGTAAAAGAGCATTTGTGGAGAAAAGGGTTGTGCCCCAAGCTAAACCTAATACTCACCTAGCCTCTGGGTTGGATGTCATGAAGAAAACCTTGTCCCAACTCAAAAGTGAACTCACCCAGATGAAGTTGAAACCTTCCCAAAACTAAAGTGGGTACCTACGAGCACCAACTAGTCTGAATGGTTGTCCCCAGAATAAGAATCAGATTTTCAACACTTACAACAATAACAAAAATACACAGGATAAGCCATTTGGGTAGAAAAGACCAAATAGACCATGGAACACTTGGCCCAACAATGGTAGCATACCAGCGGATAATGCTAACACCTATGTGGCTGCAGAGGCCAATTTCATCAGGGCTCCGAATCTATGCCAAGCCAATGATAGATATGGAAGCAACTCCTATAACCAGTATACTCAAAATCCAGAGGAACCACCCATTCAATTCAACACCATGATGTTTGATTCCTATGAATCTAGAAATGGGGAAAGTTTGAGCCCCTATTTGGGAGAAGAAGAGTTTGTTTTCCCATTCCAAAAAGAGAACAAGCCTAAGTACTCTAAATTTCATGCCTTCCAAAATTATTATCAAAACTCCTACAATATATGAAGCTAAAAGGAACCTATGACTGATTTCATACCTCCAAGTAAACAACCAACTTCACCAGATCCTCAGGCAAGCAATAATCCTGCGCCACCTAGAGGCCCGAATGATACTGTATCATCCCCACCAAAAATGTTCACTTGTTACAGGAACCCAGCATGGTCAAAGGAAAAATACAGTTCATTTGAAGAATTAAAGAAAATAAAGGTGAACATACCCATGTTTGAGATGCTTCAAGGTATCCCTTCTCAAAGTGAAGCCCTCCTGAAATCCTTAGACCATTCAAAATAAGGTACATGGCTAGCAATGCAAAGACCACCTCTAACATCAACACTTCTAAAGCTTTCCCGGTGATGTTCAAAAAAAAGATAGAGGTACCACCATTCCTTCTTAGTCTGTGGATATTCAGGAAGAACTTACACAATTGCTTGATTTATTCCAGGGATTTTTGCAATGTCATGCCTTTGTCTATCTATCAAAAATTGGGAATGATTCCGCAAACAACAAACAGAGTGGTGATTCATCTTGAAAAGATAGAAGTCAAGGTGATTTGTGTATTTAAGGACATACATATCCAACTATTTATAGACCCAAGGATACAAGAGTACATTGATGTGCATATAGTAGATATCCTCGAGACTTATGGAAGCTACTAATTCAAGAATGGACCAAATGCTTGAGAGGATGGCTATCCACAGATTTCACATAGCTTTGGCTACCATGGAAAGGACTAAAAACCAAATCAAGATTGATGTCAAGCCTAAATTAAGGAGGATGATTACTAAAAATAATGCTCTAAATGAAGTTTTGTTTACACAGACTGACCTAGGCACCTATTGGATGCATGACATTTTCATGTTCCAAATTAGAGAAGTTAAAGAAAAAGGCCATAGTCTAGTATATGGCCTACTAGAGTTTGACATCCACGAGGACATCTTTTAGAACTTTATCAGTAGTATAAAGACAAGCATGCAACACCTAGGGAAAGATGTGGACCCTAACATCCTCCTACTACTAGGATACTGTCGATTACATCAAGTGAGTCACTCAGAATTCACATGCTCCAATTTCCAAAATGTATTTTCCTGAGTGCTACCTCTAATTCCCCTACCAGTTGAAGCCCTAAGGAAGCTTGAAGCCAAAAAGGAAACCCTCAAAGTGGCAAGTGAAGGTGGCATCATCACTAGGCTAGATGACCTAGTGGACCTGGATGCCCTGACTGAAAGTCAAGATAGTGGGTCAGATTTAGATACCAAAAGCCCTACCTTGAACTTATTGAGTGACTGGAGCACTTTAGATGATAGAGCATGTCCACCATATATAGAACTATAGGAAGATAAAGATGGTGAAAGTACTAAATTCCCCGACCTCAAACATATCCAAGAGATGAGAAAAGGAGAGTCAAATTCCTCAGGTAGTGACGGAGGAAAGAAGTAGAAGCTCCAAGTAAAGGCATTCTCAAAGAGGGTCCTTGACAATTTGAAACCCGAAAAATAGTAGAAAATATAGAAATTATACTTTGATGGCTCTGTTGGTTGTATTCCAGGTTTTGGTTTCTTTCCCTCGGCTTTGTGGTTTTCCCTCTCCAAGTTTTCATGTTTTCAAGCCTAAACGTATGAAAATATTCAAAAGGTTTGAAACCCTAGCTCTTTCTCAGTGTTCAAATTTGAAGAAAAACCCTAAGGCATTGTTCGCTTATGTTTCTCAGTTACCTTTTTGCCTCAGTTAATTCATGTTTAGTTTTCTAATTGGTTAGTCGCATTACTAAAGATGACATATTCCTTTTTATCCCTGACTTAGCGATTAGCCTTTGTCGCATTGTCTCATGAAACATCAGAATATTCCTTTTACTTTCCCAAACTTTGCAATTCCTTTGTGTCGCATAATCACAGAATTGTTGAACACAACATTAATATGTCAAGAGGCCCACAGGAAGGTCAGGAGGTCGCAAGAAGTTTTCAGCAGTCAAGGGTTTATTATGAGACATTGCGATTCCCTAGTGTCACGTGATCGCTAAATAAGTCTGAGGTGAAGTGTGGTGCAAAGGCTTTAGTCGCGCAGTCTCTAGAAAAGATACCAGTTAAGTTAAAACCTACGAGACTATGTGACTAACCTTTAGCAGTTCTAGATAGAGCACAGTCGGGTTGTCTCCAGATAGCTTAGTTTTCAAATAAAGATAAGACATGTGTCAGGAGGTAAATGGACTTCAGAGTAATCACTTAAAGGTAAAGATTTATTCAGTGACTACAAGACTAACTAGGAGTTTTTGTTGGTCGCAAGGTCTCAAAATATTTTAAGGGTATGAGAAGTTACTTGGTGATTAAGCAACACCCGTCAGATAAACTCATTAAAGGATCCTACGGTAGTCACCAAGTCTGAGAATAAAAGAGCCTAACGAGAAAAGTCCTCGCGACTCAACAGCTAAGGGTATGTCGCGAGGTCATCAGATAAATTAAGGGGCACGATGCCTTGTCGCGATGTCTCAGGAATTTTTGGTACTTAGCATTTTCATTCAGCGATTGGGAGACAAAGGGTTGTTGTGCAGTTTGGCAAAAGAAAGATGACATTTGGCGACTAAGAGATAACTGTAAAAGTTAACACCAATAGTTTGTCACATAGTCTCATAAAAGAATGTGGGTTAGTGATAACCATTCACGACTTTGATTTCATCATTGTCGCATGATCACCAAATGATGACTGTGGTTAGCAAAAGTAAAGGAATTTGTGTAGTCACCATGTCTCTAGATAAATCACGGGTTAAGGATTGGGGTCAGCGATAGAGAGAATAAGTGCAGTCGCGTGGTCGCTTGATGCCAATTTCTGTGAAAAGGCAGCAGTATCAAATATGTCAGTATGAGTCATTCATCAACCAATCAGATTTTTAGATTTTGATTACTGTGCAGAAAAGGGTAGATGAGATGTATGACAGTGGACCAATCCCAGGATGACATGTCAGCTCATTTGAATTTTATAAGGTTTTGCCAAGGATTAAGTTTTATAAATTTTATTTTCCTATCACTCTCAGGAAACTACGGCTAGGTTTTCAATTATGTTTGCAGTATGTGGAATTAAAGACAGAATTGATGTTCTGAGAATCATGATCTATGTACTTCAAATGGTTCCTATAAGGAGTTGATGGCTTATTCATTTGCATTCACTTTGCTTTCAGAATTTCCAAACTTGAAGAGCTAAGTTGTCTGACAGAGTGAAAATTCAAAAAACTGTAGGGTTTTCCATTGTTCAAAGAGCTCATTGTTTCCAGAATTGTGCACAAGGCAGTCAGTGGACCTCAGTGATAGATTTGTTTCAATACCGGTAAAGAAGAGGAGATTCAAGCACTGAAAACATGAGCAGAGCGGTCAATGTAGCCTCGACCAGTGGTGAAAGTGAGAGGGTGGAAGACGAGGCCAAGGGAAAAGTTAATTATTCAGATGAATTCCTCCGTTTACTTTCTGGTTAGACTCAGAATAAAAGGGCAAATGCAAATGTGCTAATTGATGACTATCAAGATGTTCAAGATGCTGTTACTTCAGGAACAACAGGTTTTTCTCTTTTCAATTATTTTTTATAAGAACTCTGATAAGGCTATCCCAGTGTCAAACCCTTGGACCTGTGGTTTAGCCAGGTTAATTGTTCCTGATGTCTTCGTAGATGTAGACTTGTTCCTAGACCTAGCCAATCATTACGATGTTTTGTCCAAGACAATCAAAAGGGATGATGGCACTACCTTATTAATATTGAACAGAAATTTGTTCATGCAAGTGTTTGGCTTATATAGCACCATGTCCACCAAAATTGACATGACGAAGCAACAACAAAGATATACTTTGAAGCCTGGTATTGCTAGAAGCCAGTTGCTGAAACATATGCTAAAAGAAGTGAGAAAGTATTTGGATCCTATGTCTGGGACCAGCCCATATTATTACAAGGATCTACATTTCTATATCAAGTATGTTTCCTATGCCCTGTGTAGAGTGCTAGGGATAGATGGTGATGCAGAGAAGATTGGTGCAGGAATTTTGATGATGGTGTTGGACCTACAAGAGGTCCACTCCAATACTAGTTATGATTATATTTAGCATAT
>MU223147.1:247027-262807 GCA_018584345.1 Thuja plicata
AATGTTTTGAGAGAGAGCCGAACTCCCCACATGATAGAAAAATATGAGGATACTCATGTGAACTATTGCATTGACGTAGACATGGAAAATTTTAGAATGCAAAGAGATGAGCATAAAAATCAAGAAGTTGACCCTTTGATTAGGGAATCAATCTTGCAGGAAGATGGACTATGGAAAATGTACTTTGATGGTGCTTTCTCTAAAGAGGGATCAGGGGCAGGAGTATTATTAATATCTCCATTAGGTACAACTTTTAAATACTCATTTATGTTAGACTTTTAATGTACAAACAATACTGCAGAGTATGAGGCTTTATTCTTAGGACTTGAGCTTGCTACCAAACATGGTATAAAATGTTTAAAGGTTTATGGTGATTCTGAGTTGGTAGTAGCACAAGTCAGATCTAAATATGTTGTGAAGAATGATAGATTGAAAATGTACAAATATGCTATTTGGGATCAACTTGAGATGTTTGATGCCTTTAATATAAATTGGATAGAAAGGTCAAAAAATATTATGGCTGATTTTCTAGCAAATGTGGCCATGAAAAATGATGATTTGACCTTACATGGAGTATCAATACTTGAGGTTAAAAAAATACTAGTTGTTCTGGACAACATATACAACTGGTAGGTGTTCCAAGATGATCAAGATATTTTAAGGTTCATGCAATGTTTAAATCACTATGAGAACGAAACTATTGATTGTGGTTCCTTACTAGAACATGATGATGGAAAGGATTATATATTTGGAAATGAAGTTGTCCAATTAAGTTCTAATCAGATTCCTAGGGGTTTGGTTGAATTTGAGGCATTGTTTATAACTCAACAAAATGATATATCCAAGTTAAGCAATGCCAGTGTTGAGGATCTAGAAGAAATAAACTTAGGATTTGAAAATAATCCTCAAACAGTTTATATTGGAAAAGGTTTGGATTCTCATGTAAGAATAAACCCGCTTAAGCTATTGAGAAAATACAAACATGTCTTTGCTTGGTCATATGATGACTTGAAAGCATATAGAGAAGACCTTTTTCAGCACGAAATTCCTTTGAAGTCTGATGTCAAGCCATTCAGGCAGAAGCAAAGACCTATTAATCCCTTGTTGGCTCCCAAGATGCAACAAGAGTTGATGAAACTCAAAGATGCTGAGATAATCTAGCCTATTAGACATTCAACATGGGTATCAAACCTAGTGCCAGTTAGGAAGAAAAATGGTGACATCAAACTATGTGTTGATTTTAGGAACCTCAATATTGCTTCATTGAAAGATAATTATTCACTGCCAAATATGGAAGCAATGTTGCATAAGGTAACTGGTTGTGAATTGTTGTCCATGATTGATGGTTTTTCATGTTACAACCAGGTTTTAGTTAAAGAAATAGAGCAGTATAAAACTGCATTTACTACTCCTTGGGGAACATATGTGTATATTAGAATGCCTTTTGGATTAATAAATGCAGGAGCAACTTTTCAAAGAGCCATGGATGTTGCTTTCAAGGATTTTATAGATCTATTCATGGTCATTTATTAGGATGACTTGACTGCATATTCCAAAAAGGCTTTTGATCATTGTGACCACCTGGGTAAAATTTATGACAAAGCTTTGGAATATGGTGTTTCATTGAACCCTAGGAAGTGTCATTTTGCAGTCAAAGAAGGGAAGTTGCTAGGACATATAGTGTCCAAAGAAGGGATAAGGATAAACCCTGAGAGAGTGGAAGCAATTCAAAGAGTAATTGCTCCAAGAAATTTAAAAGGTGTTCAGTCCTTTTTAGGGAAGATAAATTTTGTCAGAAGGTTTGTATTCAATTTTGCAAAAATTGTTAAGCCCATTGTGAAATCGCTGAAGAAAGATGCTAAGTTTGTTTGGAATGAGGAAGCTCAGCAAGCATTTGAAATAATTAAAGAGGTAGTACAAGAGGCTCCAGTTTTGAAATCTCCAGATTACACTAAGCCTTTTTCTTTTTTTTCATTTGCCTTATTTCATACTATTGCTGCAGTATTGCTTCAAAAGGATGAACATGGATTTGAACATCCTATAACTTTTTACAGTAGATCCTTGCAGGCTGCAGAACTTAACTATGAAATAATGGAAAATCAGGCTTATGCATTGGTTAAGGCTATAAAATATTTTAGACCTTATTTGGTTTGCGCTAAGGTGCAGGCCTATGTTCCTCATTCAGCAATAAAAGATATCCTTACACAATCAGAGGTTACTGGTAAGAGATGTAAATGGATTACAAGAATCCAAGAGTTCAATCTTGAGATCAGTATCACCAAACTAATAAGAGGACAAGGTCTAGCAAAACTTATGACAAAAGAAAATCTAGATTCAGTGCAGCTAAACCAGACAGAAATACATGATCAAGCTATTACTAGTATAGAAAGGCAGCCATATTATGTTGATATTGTTTTCTTTCTCAAAAGTACTAAGTGCCCTGATCATCTATCTGAAAATCAAAAGAGAAGTCTAAAGTTACAAACTCAAAGGTATATTTTGATCCAAGGAGATTTGTTTTGGAGAGATAAGAATGGTATACTGTTGTTGTGCCTTGACAATTTCCAGGCTGAGAGGGTTTTGGCTGAGATGCATGAAGGGGAATGTGGAGGTCATTTTTCTACTAAGATCACCGCCCATAAGATTTTGAGGTCAGGATATTATTGGCCTACCTTGTTCAAGGACACATATATTCATGTCAGAAAATGTCAACCATGTCAGAGGTTTTCCAACAAATTAAAATTTGCAGGTGCTCTGTTGCTGAATCCAGTGAGTACTGAGGCTCCTTTTGCTATGTGGGGGATTGATTTTATTGGTGAATTTCAAGAGAAATATAGTGTAGGACATAGCTGGATATTGGTGGCCACTGATTACTTTACTAAATGGATTGAGGCTATCCCCACCAGGAGAGCGACAAGAAAGGTGGTTACTGAGTTTCTCATGGATAATATTTTAACCAGGTTTGGTGTGCCTAGTAAATTAGTGATAGATAATGCTATGAGTTTCAGATTAGAAGAAATGACAAGCTTCTGTGAAAGATATGGGATTACAATATCATACTCATCCCCATATCACCCACAAGCTAATGGACAAGCTGAATCTAGCAACAAAAGCATATTGAAGATACTAAAGAGGATTTTGGAACAAAATAAGAAAACATGGCATACAAAGTTGAGGTTAGCCCTTTGGGCTGATAGGATCACAATGAAGAAGGCAACTAGTAAATCCCCTTTTGAATTGCTATATGGTTTACCAGCAAGGTTGCCGATGAATAATTTATTACCTGTTTACCAGTTTATACAAGAAGAACATTTAAATATCTCTAATCCAATGCAAGACAAAATGATACAATTGATAGAATTAGATTAAACCAGGAGAGATAGTCAGAAGGAGAACATAGGATTACAATAGAAAATGAAGTATTTGTTTGACAAGAGGGCTACTAATAGAAAGTTTCAGGCTGGTGACTTAGTTCTCCAATGGAATGAAGGGAAAAAGACAAAGGTAAGCATAAGAAATTTGAGTCTTTATGGTTAGGGCCTTATATAATCTCAGAACAGTTTGGTAAAGACTCATATTTGTTGAAAGATATGGATGGAGAAGGTTTTGAGTTGCCTGTGCATGGGCAATTTTTGAAACCTTTCTTCAGATGAAAATCATTGCAGTGCACAAGTAAATATGTATCATATGTTTAGTCTTTTCCCTGTTTGTAAGTTGTGTAAATATTTCCCTCCTATCTTTCGTGTTCGGTTCCATTTTTGTGGTGGTCTGCAACCAGAGATTCTGTGGTTCTTTGTCATAAACCATGTTTAGCCAATCCTCATCAGAGCCACTATTGGTTGTATTCTAGGTTTTGGTTTCTTTCCCTCGACTTTGTGGATTTCCCTCTCCAAGTTTTCATGTTTTCAAGCCTAAACCTATGAAAATATTCAAAAAGTTTGAAACCCTAGCTCTTTCTCAGTGTTCAAATTTGAAGAAAAACCCTAAGGCGTTGTTTGCTTATGTTTCTCAGTTACCTTTTTGCCTCACTTAAGTCATGTGTATTTTTCTAATCGCTTAGTCGCATTACTGAAGATGACATATTCCTTTTTATCCCTGACTTAGCAATTAGCCTTTGTTGCATTATCATATGCAACATCAGAATATTCCTTTTACTTTCCGAGACTTCGCGATTCCTTTGTGTCGCATAATTGCAGAATTGTTGAACACAACAACAATATGTCAAGGGCCCCACAGGCAGGTCGAAAGGTCGCAAGAAGTTTTCAGTAGTCAAGGGTTTATTATGAGACATTGCGATTCCCTTGTGTTGTGTGATTGCTAAATAAGTCTGAGGTGAAGTGTGGTGCAAAGGCTTTAGTCACACAGTCTCTAGAAAAGATACCAGTTAAGTTAAAACCTATGAGACTATGCGACTAACCTTTAGCAGTTCTAGATAGAGCATAGTCGGGTTGTCACCAGATAACTCAGTTTTCAAATCAAGATAAGACATGTGTCAAGAGGTAAATGGACTTCAGATTAATTTCTTAAAGGTAAAGATTTATTAAGCGACTACGAGACTAACTAGGAGTTTATGTTGGTCGCAAGGTCTCAAAATATTTTAAGGGTATGAGAATTTACTTGGTGATTAAGTGACAGCCGTCAGGTAAACTCATTAAAGGATCCAATGGTAGGCACCAAGTCTGAGAATAAAAGAACCTAAGGAGAAAATTCCTTGTGACTCAGTGGCTAAGCGTATGTCGCGAGGTCATCAGATAAATTAAGGGGCAGGATGCCTTGTCGCGATGTCTCAAGAATTTTTGGTACTTAGCATTTTCATTCAGTGATCGGGCGACTAAGGGTTGTCATACAGTCTGGCAAAAGAAATATGACATTTGGTGACTAAGAGATAACTATAGAAGTTAACACTAACAGTTTGTCCCATAGTCTCATAAAAGAATGTGGGTTAGTGATAACCATTCGCGACTTTGATTTCTTCATTGTCGCATGATCGCCAAATGATGACTGTGGTTAGAAAAAGTAAAGGAAGTTGTGTAGTCACCATGTCTCTAGATAAATCATGGGTTAAGGATTGGGGTCAGCGACAGAGAGAATAAGTGTAGTCGCATGGTCGCTTGATGCCAATTTCTGTTAAAAGGGGGCAATATCAAATATGTCAGTATGAATCATTCATCGGCCAATCAGATTTTTAGATTTTGATTACTATGCAGAAAAGGGTAGCTGAGATGTATGACAGTGGGCCAATCCCATGATGACATGTTAGCTCACTTGAATTTTATAAGGTTTTGCTGAGGATTCAGTTTTATAAATTTGATTTTCCTGTCACACTCAGGAAACTATAGCTAGGTTTTCAATTATGTTCGCAGTATGTGGAATTAAAGATAGAATTGATGTTTTGAGAATAATGAGCTATGTACTTCGAACAGTTACTATAAGGAGTTGATGGCTTATTCATTTTCATTCACTTTTCTTTCATAATTTCCAAACTTGAAGAGCTAAGTTGTCTGACAGAGTGAAAATTCAAAAAACTGCAGGGTTTTCCGTTGTTCAAAGAGCTCATTATTTCTAGAATTGTGCACAAGGCAGTCAGTGGACCTTAGTGATAGATTTTTTTCAATACCAGTAAAGAAGAGGAGATTCAAGCACTGAAAACATGAGCAGAGCGATCAGTGTATCCTCAACCAGTGGTGAAAGTGAGAGGGTGGAAGACGAGGCCAAGGGAAAAGTTAATTATTCAGATGAATTCCTCCGTCTACTTCCTGGTTCAACTCAGAATAAAAGGGAAAATGCAAATGTGCTAATTGATGACTATCAAGATGTTTGAGATGTTGTTACTCTAGGAAAAACAGGTTTTTCTCTTTTCAATTATTTTTATAAGAACTCTGATAAGGCTATCCCAGTGTCAAACCCTTGGACCTGTGGTTTAGCCAGGTTAATTATTCCTGATGTCTTCGTAGCTGTAGACTTGTTCCTAGACCTGGCCAATCATTATGATTTTTTCTCAAAGAAAATCAAAAGGGATGATGGCACTGCCTTATTAATATTGAACAAAAATTTGTTCATGCAAGTCTTTGGCTTATATAGCACCATGTCCAACAGAATTGACATGACAAAGCAGCAATAGAGATATACTTTGAAGCCTGGTATTGCTAGAAGCCAGTTGCTGAAACATATGCTGAAAGAAGTGAGAAAGTATTTGGATCCTATGTCTGGGACCAGCCCATATTATTACAAGGATCTACATTTCTATATCAACTATGTTACCAATGCCCTGTGTAGATTGCTAGGGATAGATGGTGATGTAGAGAAGATTGGTGCAGGAATTTTGATGATGGTGTTGGACCTACAAGAGGTCCACTCCAATACTAGTTATGATTATATTCAGCATATCATTGATGAAATGCATGAGGGTTTCATTGCAACACAGAAGAGGATGAAAAACCCAAAGGAGAAGGAGCCCAATTTTTTACACTACTCCATTCTTATGCATCTCCTTTTGCATTTCAATTTTGTTATCATGGATGTTAATAATTTAGCCCCTTAGAGATTCTACCAAGCAGGACCAAATCCTATCTAGGGTTTGGAATTACACTTCTAGGGACTATGATTATTGTGATTTTCAGAATTGGATTGTGTATCCAATAGTACAGAGTTTGGGGATCAGCAAAATAAGAATCCCACTAAAGATTATGCAATTGCTTAGGCCATGTGACTACATAGATAGGTGGGATGGAAAGCATAATTGGGGTGATTTATTTTTGGAAGAAAACTATACAATCATCAGGGTATATGGGTGTATTCACCCACCTCACCTATTACCATATTATGTACTAGCAAGAGTGGCAGCAATGGAATTTATATGGCAGCTATTGTTGACAGACAATGAGCATTTTGCACCACATAAGAAGGGGACTTTGACACCCAGGCAGTTTAGGATTTTAACTTCATAATTGGCAAGGGTGCTATTGATGCAGTGGGTCAATGGTTGGAAGGATACAGAATGGGGGTAGCTCCTTATAGATATATTGACCCAGAAGGTTTTATGGTAGGGGTAAGAAGATTGTATACTCCTACAGTCTCCAATACTAATGTCCACTGTGAATGCATAGAGGAAGATGCAACAAGGAATATCTTAGATGAAGATGATATTCATACAAGAAGACTGAGGATTCAGGAGTTGTTGAATCTTGAGAGGAAAATAAAGAGAAATGGGATGGCTTTTGGGGGTTTTTACCCTGATCTCCCATATTTTGACAGGATTAAAGCCATGATAGACAACTATTATGTGCTCATAGAACATCTTGATACTGTTCTTGACAAAAAAGGTGCTTAGACACTTGATCATTCAGAGTCTGAATATAATAGTAGTAGTGACAGTGATTATGCACGTCCTACTAGGTATGCTCCACCACAGCAAGATATTGCTGAAATACCACAGTTGCAAGGAGCAGAAGGGCCACATTATGGATTTGACAATGGTCACCCAACCAGATGATATAGAAGAACCTATTACAATAAGGCAGAAATTGGAATTAGGTCAACCTTCAACTGAAGGGCAAAATAAGAAGAAAGATACAGCTAAGGCCTTAGTACCTGGCAATAGGTTATATGATCATAACCTAAGGAAAGCAATTAGGGAAGGCAAGAAAAAACAACCTGATTTAGATGATGAGGTTGAATTGCCTCTTAAGGCTTGTATTGATGAGAGATTAATTCATCAACGAGAATTTTTGAATGATGATAACTTTGTGAAAACTGAGGAGTTTAAAGACTTCCTGAGATGGTATAAGAAAGAACAAATAAGAGCTCAACTGATAGTTGATGATAAGGAGACCATAACTAATGAGGCATTGGTGGCTTTGCAAACTTATGATCCTAAAAATGAGGATATCTCACCAGAGGATGCCAGGAAATTAGTACTAGGAAGTGGAATATTATTGGCTGAGGGCTGGGATTTAGCATTCGCCTTCATAATTGATCAAATAAGGAAACAGCTAGACCTCAAGATGGCTAGTGAAGTTCAGATAGGTGATATGATAAAAGGATTTGGGTATAGCCCAAAGTCTCAGGCCTTTGCAATGTGGAGCCTATGCCCAAAAGATCAAAAGCCCCAAGTGGTGAATATTCAGGAGAATATGGTGGGCAATCAAATGGTGTGGACGATGCAAAATACAGGGGATTTGGAGATATCCCAAATCATGACACACTGGGCTCACTTGAATGAAGACAAAACTAAACAATTATCTGATAGGTGTAGCACATTGGTGGAAGAGACTAGTGCATTGGCAAAAGACAGAGAATTATGTCGAATGCAACTTTACCAACGGAATCAAATGATAAAGAAAATGATGGAATAATTGGAAGCAAATCCTGAGGTGATGTATGTGCCTGTACAACCATAGCCCCTGCAAATTGAAGACAAAGCAAAGTCTGAAGGGGTGGTTGAGGAAAAGGCTGAGGGAGAGAAAGGAAATGCAATTTCTTTAAGAGAATTGAAAGGTGTGCTACAACATAGAATTGATATCTTAAAAGATAAAGCTAATGTTGTACTCAATACCTATAACAAATTGCTAGGTTTGCACACTGAGGTAATGGGGTATTTGGCTATCCTCAACCCCTATTTTACTAAGTGGTCTACTAGGGTGCAATTATTTGAGAAGCTAGCATCATTGCAAGCCTTGAAATCAGATTTTCCAGAAATAGTGACTGAAGTTGAAGATGAGATCAAAAGAGTTAATATTGCTCTCTCATTCTTTAAGGGCAAATTGAACCAAATTGAGGTAAAGTTAAGCCTCTTTTATGATGATTTTAACAGATTTATACCTTCCTTAAGAGGAGATGATGATCAAGTGAAGGCCTTAGATGCCTGGAGGGGTGAGTTTGACAACAAAATGCCTAGTAGTGAGGCATTTATTTCAGGAACAGATATTGATGTAGAAGGGTTCAATAAGATATTGGATGAAGCTTTCAAGGCAGAAACTGACATCAATAAGTTTCTAGTAGATATTAGGAATATCACTGATGCAAGATGGGACAGGAAAAAGGTCCAAATACAGAGTACTCAGGACTTTAAGTGGCCATCAGATGATGAAGTGAAAGCATGGGAGTTGATGACTACACCCAAAAGAAAGAAGCCAGCAGTTGAAGAAGAAATTTTGGACAATGAGTAAGGATGACTACTTGGTACTTCACCATTGAAGATAAAGAGGATAGTTATTGCAAAAGGAGAATGTAGGTAAATCTAAAAACATGGTCATCTAGACTTGACATAACTACTTCCATCTACCATGTATACTATCAGATTCAAGTCGCTAGATCAGGAGAAGAACAAAGAATATCTTTTTTTATCTTTTTGACTTGGTCATTCCACCGCTTCTTCTCTCTCTTTCTTTTGTCTCTTCTATAGTTTTAGGGTTAGGTTTTCTAAGACCATCTGAAGCTTGTAGCATCCTTTTGAAAAGGATTCCAAGATGGTTGAAGACCTATATATAGAAGAGAGTTCTATTATGTAAAGGGAGGATGAAACTTAATGTAAAGAATCAGTCTTTCTAAATCTGTGCCTGTGTTCTTTCAAGCTTCAAATATTTTTTATGTATAAAGGAAGGATTACATCAATAAAATATGGTGCAATTTTACTCTTCTTTATTGTTGTCTCTTTATTTCTTGTGTATGTTTTTTTATGCTTAATATTTTAAGGCATTTTGAAGCATTTTGGTTACAAGGTGACTATCTAATTACTTGCAAGTTTCTTTCATGTAAAGGACTAAGTTTTGTAACTAATTTCAGGAAGCATATCAGTATTTAAGGATTTGATATAGTATTTTAGAGGTAATCAGATTATTTTTAAGGCAACTTATTCTAATTGCATGTGGGTTGTAAGGTAGCTTACAGTGTTTTGTTTATGTGAAACTTCAAGCTTTTGACTATATAACCCAAAGGATAGGTGCTGATCTAGGTCTAGGCTTGATAATATATCATCATCTAAGTTTTCAAAACATTCAAAATTATTCCAAACACATTTGTTACTAAAATATATGAACTGAACTCATCAAGGACTTATGTCAGCAGGACAGTGTCCACTTTGTTGATTCTTTAGAGAGTGAATCATTAGGTTATCCCTCCTAAAAAAAAAAGGAAGAAGGATGCAAATCCTTGACTCATTGGTCTATGTTCTAAAAACCATAGCCTGGCTTATAGTACTCTGTTTTAAGTTAGTCATTGCAATCTCTAAATTGTTCTATAAGTTGTTACAGTGAGGTTTTTGGTTCATAACCACTGAATGAAACAATCCACAAAACACATAGGCTGAGATATCAGTAATCTTTAAATGGTAAAACCTGCCTAAGTCTGTGGAGCTTAAAAATGAAGAAGGATATTATCCAATCCTTAGAAATTAGTCTTTCTCTTGCCTGACAGAGGTTGCAACTGAGTATACTGGGTATACTATCATCATTAGGTAAGTGTTGCAAGAAAAAGTGCTAATAGGCTCTAAGTGTAAACAAGGAGTAGGAGTGGGGATTGAACTCATAAATCCAAGAGGTAATTCTTTCTATGTTGCATATAGATTACAATTTCTATGCACTAATAATGTTGCAGAATATGAAGCACTGGTCTATGGACTCCTCCTGGCCCATGAGAAAGGAATAAAATCCTTGACTGTAGAAGGAGATTCACAATTGGTTGTCAAACAAGTCCGTAATCACTATTATTGCAATGATAAGAGGCTTTCATCCTACCGAGATAGGGCATGGGACTTGATGAATGACTTTGAAGCATTCATGGTGCAGGAGCACCTATAGCATAGGGGTCACCATGAATCCTTGATGGAGATCCAAGGAGAGATGAAGACAAGGGAGGCCTAAAAGGTCTTAAATCTATGCAATTTGGCCAATAGAGCCACAAAATATAATGAAGTTGATATTTCTACATTTTCCATGTTTTGACAATTAAAATAATCTCAGTGCAGAGACCATAACGTTCTAATGCACTGTTGGATTTGTCTGAAAGTGGAATATGTTTTGTAAAACCTAGTTATGCCTCTTTTCACTAGAGAGATCTTTGATATATAGTATTCTTCAAAAGTTATTGGATACAGAGTAGATATATATCAAAACTATTTTCCTTCTTTAAGTCTACATAGTCAGAAAGTTTACAATTTGGGATATCAAATGAAGCTTTAGAACCCTAATATTTTGTGTGGTGATAGATTTTATTGTTACCAAAAACTTTCTTTCTTTCCAGAAAAATTCATCTTGTCATCTTAAAGGTCAAATAAATTGATCTCATAAAATTTTCCTGAGATAGAAGGAAATTAGCATAGGTTGTGGTTTGAAAGGTGTAGAGCCTTGTTGTCTAAGGGTTGGAAGTCTTCAAGCCTCTGCATCAATTCAACATCAAGGCCATCCTAGAAAGGAAGAACGTCATCACTGATTCTGTAGTTGTATCTGCCAGTTCATTACATCCAATTGAGAAGTCTAAACTAAATAATTTCTCAGTTGAACTCATTGCAGCCTCGACCATCCCAGATAACACCACCAACTTCCAAGTTTTTTAAGATGACCAACATATCCTTGGGTTCATCCTATGCATAGGTGTATTAAAAAAAAATATCATAGATGAAGAGAAGGAAGAGGTAGAAGAGGAAATTAATTCAAAAGACCCCGACGATCAAGGCATCATAAAACTAAGGACCAATTCCATACCCAAAGGAATGGTGGAACCAGAGAGTATTTTTTACAGTGATGGGACTGTTATGAAAAGTCATCCAAGCATACCACCTGATGGTAAAGAGTACAAAGTGTACAACCTTGGCACCAAAGATGAGTCAAGAGAAGTTCACATTAGGAGAGTATGTACCAAAGAGGAGAAGGATGAGATGGTCCACCTCCTTACAGAATATCGAGATGTCATAGCTTGGAGTTATGAAGAACTAAAAATGTACAAAACTATAGTCATTGTACACAATATCCCACTAAAACCAGATTCTTAACCATTCTGTCAATGTCAATGGCCTTTTAATCCTACTATGAAGCCCTTAATACAAAAGGAAGTCCAAAAGTTTCTAGATGCTAGAATCATATTCCCTATATGACACTCCACATGGGTTGCCAACTTGGTACTTGTGAGAAAGAAGACTAGAAATATTTGACTGTGCATGGACTTTCGAAATGTAAACAAAGCCTCTCAAAAGGATAACTACCCACTCCCTTCTCTTGATGAGTTATTGCAAGTAGTGAATGGTTCCCAAATGATGTCCTTCATGGATGGTTGTTCAGGGTATAACCAATTAATGGTGCAAGAGGGAGACAAAGTAAAGATGACATTCACCACCAAGTGGGGGACATTCACCTATTGATGGATGCCCTTTAGTTTAATCAATTTTAAGGATACTTTCTAGAGAGTGATGGATACTTCCTTAAAAGGGATAGTTGGAAAATGTATCATCATCTACATGGACGATCTAACTATTTTTTCAAAAGAACAAACCGATCATATAAGCGATTTGAGGAAGGTCCTCCAAAGATGTAGGAAATACGAGATTTCCCTAAATCCTAAAAAATGTGTATCTGGGTTGATAGAAGGAAAGTTTCTTAGACAAAAAATATCAGAAACAGGGATAGTGATTGACCCCGACTAGGTCCAAGCCATTCTCAAGCTAACACCGCCTCATAGTCACAAATAATTGAAGTCTTTCTTTGGGAAGATTAACTTCATAAGGAAGTTCATCAGTGGGTTTTCCAAGATAGTAAAACCAGTCAACAACATGCTAAAGAAGGATGCTAAGATTGAGTGGACTCCCCCTATAAGGAAGTCATTTAAAGAGATCAAGAACACCATAGCCATAGTCCCTGTCCTTGTTGGTGCAGATTACACTATTCCCTTAAAAGTATACTCTTTTGAGTCAAAACACTCTTGTGCTAACATCCTCACATAGAAGAAAGATGGGGAGAACAAGAGACCAATAGCCTTCATGAGTTGCCCCCTTAAAAATGCTGAATTCAGATACCCCAACCTAGACAAACAATCTTTTGCTTTGGTCAAAGCGGTAAAGAAATTCTGGCACTATATCTTAAGGAGAAAAGTCTTCGAGATAGTCTTGGACGCAGTCATAAAATCTTTGCAAATGCAAAATGAGCTAGGAGAGCGAAGAGGAAAATGGATGGAAATCATGCAAGAGTTCAACCTAGAAATATAGCCAATGATATTTGGTATCAAGATGCATTCTACTACCTACTACATAATCTCTTCCCAGGGGGATGAATAGATTGTAGAGAAGGGATTTGAAAATCAAAAGAAGCTCCTACATATTGAAAAAAGGTTAGCTATATAAATGCAATTATGAATTTCTGTATCTGAGCTGTCAGGATAGGCTCAAAGCAAAGCAATTCCTAGAGGATTTTTAGGATAGATACGGGACATGACATGGTTCTGTTGGAGATTTGATTCTGAATAGTTGATTGATTGTATGTTTGTCATTGATGAAAACATATAATACACATCAGTACTTCTATATGTACTTATCCATATGATGACATGAAGACCAACATGGATAGATACATGGTGTTGACATGTTTACTATGCTATGTTCATACACACAGACCTAGATATGAAGTTTCAGTAAAGATATGTAATTCTGTTATTGACAGTTACAGTTATGGAGGAATAATGGTTTAAGGCCAACGTATGTAACATGTTGGTCAAGTTGTGCCTATCTTCAGGATATGCGTGTGTATATTCATGATGATTTATGAGTTGTTGAAATTAATCTAAATGCGCCAAACATGTTTCAAGAAGATTGCAAAGTTATGGTTAAAATGATGAAGCCGACTCAGTGAAGCCATGCATCTATTCAGTTAGTACTTGCGCGGTTGTAATTATGCTTGCGTGCTTAGTAGAGCTGACAAGGATGTTAAGAAGAGTTGTCCTATAGGTCCCATGATCTCATACTTGGTGTATGTACTTATAGAAGGTCATTTGTGATAAGAGTTGGGAAAGCCAGAGATTAGAAAAGTAGAGTAGAGTGTTAAAATAGTAGAGCTATATTTATCATATGTTAATAATATAGATATTAAAGCTAAAGCTTTCAAAATAAAGATAAGATTGTTGTAGTGCTTTACAAGAGGTTAAAGCATCCATGCACAAAAGGAACTGATCAGACAAGTAGTGTCACAAACAACAGTTCAACTTGTTGATACAGTGTGTATCAAATAACCAGAAGGTTGTAGCCTTCACCTCTTGGATAGTGAGTCCACCACCCCTAATAGGGTTATTGTAAAAGACTCCTAACAGGGTCCGACCCTTAACCAGGTCACTATACTACTACACTATAATGTACAACTCCTAACAGGGTTGAAATATCTTTTAACAGGGATCACTATAAATAGTATAGTTCTTTGTGGATACTAATTCCCACTAGGGTTTTTACCATTTGGTTTCCCCATAACCAAATTGATGTGTTTTTTAATGTCTTATCTATATGTGCATTTACTTTGTATCAATCTAGATTAATAAGTTTAAGATAAAGATTTAAAGTTGTTGATAACTGATTCACCCCCCCCCCTCTCAGTTATCCCTAAAGTATTCTAACAATTGGTATCAGAGCCAAGTGCTTTGGAGAGAAAGCCTAATAGCTTAAGGTAGATCAGATGGCATACTTTAGAAAAGATAGCCCTAAGTTCGATGGAGAGAACTATCTGGATTGGAAGAACAAAATGATAACACATCTATAGTGCATTGGACTTGAGATCTTTGAGATTGCTACACAAGAAGTTGTAATTCCATCTCTGAAAGACCTTGCAAAGGATGATGCCACTAGAAGATAGAAGGAAACATTTACCAATAATGCAATTGCCAAAGAAGCCTTAATTAGCGCCTTATCTGATACTGAATTTTCTAAAATCAAGAAGATTGACAAAGCATATATCATATGGAAGTATTTAGAAGACATGTTTGAAGGAGAAGTTCAAGCAAAGAATGCATGCAGGAAGACATGGAAGAAGAAATACAACAGTCTTGAGATGTTACTAGAAGAAAACATTAGAGCTTACAATCAGAAGATAAATGAAACAGTATCTGGAATCAGGAACAATGGTGGTGAAATATCAGAAGAAGATATAATGGATAAGTTATTAACTACTTTGACATCAGACTATGAAAACAAGATCAGTATTCTAGAAGAAACTATGCAATTCTCACAAGACTTCAAGAGAGAGACTTTGATCAACAAAATCTCTACATTTGAGATATCAAGATTGAAGAATGAACCTAAGAATGAAATAGCCTTCAAAGCTTCAATCCACGGTAAGAAATCCTCACACATCTCTAGTCATAATGAGAATGAAGAAATTGATGAAGAACTAGAAGAGATAATTGCCATGATTGCTAAGAGAGAAAAGAAAGGAAAAGGAAAATATGAAGGACAACTCCCATTCAAGTGTTTTTCATGTAATAAGATTGGTAACTTTGCATCTAAGTGTCCCACAAGAGTCAAGAAGTTCAGATCTGATTACAAACCTAAATATAGGAAAGAATGTTACCATGCTAAAGAAGGTGTAATTGATAAAGATTTAGGAGAAGATGAAATTGGATTCATTGCCCTTAAAGACATGGAAAGGTTCCTTGAAGAAATGGACATTGCAGATAAAGAAGAAGAAGAAGAATTAGCCTTAATTTCCAAAGCAGATGTCAGAACTGATTGGATCATTGACAGTGGATGCTCACACCACATGACAGGTGACAAAGACAAATTTGTTCATCTAGACAAATACAAAGGTGGTATGGTTA
>MU223147.1:265988-319207 GCA_018584345.1 Thuja plicata
GAACACAAACAAAGAGCTAAACAAGGAACACATACAAGGAGCTTATACTCTGGGGGAGTATACACAGTCTAAGTAACTACAACAGTGTAGATGAATCTTTGATGAGGATATTGAGAAGATTGTAAAAAAAAGAAGACACCATGAACAAAAGTTTTTTTTATCATATGTTGCCATCAATGCCAAAGGGGGAGATTGTTTGAGATTTGATTCTGAACAGTTGATTGATTGTATGTTTGTCATTGATGACAACATATAATACACAACAGTACTTCTACATGTACTTATCCATATGATGACATGAAGACCAGTGTGGATAGATGCATGTTGTTGACATGTTTACTATGCTATGTTCATACACGTAGACCCATATATGAAGTTTCAGTAAAGATATGTAATTATGTTATTGACGGTTACAGTTCTAGAGGAATAATAGTTTAAGGCTGACGTATGTAACATGTTGATCAAGTTGCGCCTATCTTTAGGATATGTGTGTGTATATTCATGATGAGTTATGAGTTATTGATATTAATCTAAACATGCTAAATGTGTTTCAAGAAGATTGCAAAGTTATGGTTAAAATGATGAAGCCGACTCAATGAAGCGACGCGTCTATTCAATTAGTACTTGCACGGTTGTAATTATGCTTGTGTGCTTAGTAGAGCTGACAAGGATGTTAAGAAGAGTTTTCCTACAGGTCCCATGATCTCATACTTGGTGTATGTACTTATAGAAGGTCATTTGTGATAAGAAGAGTTGCGAAAGCCAGAGATTAGAAAAGCAGAGCAGAGTGTTAAAATAGCAGAGCTATATTTATCATATGTTGATAATATAGATATTAAAGTTGAAGCTTTCAGAATATAGATAAGATTGTTGTAGTGCTTTACAAGAGGTTAAAGCATCGGTGCACAAAAGGAACTGATCAGACAAGTAGTGTCACAAACAACAATTCACCTTGTTGATACAGTGTGTATCAAATAACCAAAAAGTTGTAGCCTTCACCTCTTGGATAGTGAGTCCTTGGATAGTGATTCAACCACCCCTAATAGGGTTATTGTAAAAGACTCCTAACAGGGTCCAACCCTTAACCAGGTCACTATACTATTGCATTGTAATGTACAAATCCTAACAGGGTTGAAAGATCTTTTAATAGGGATCACTATAAATAGTATAGTTCTTTGTGGGTACTAATTCCCATCGGGGTTTTTACCATTTGGTTTCCGCATAACCAAATTGATGTGTTGTGTAATGTGTTATATTTATGTGCATTTACTTTGTATCAATTTGGATTAATAAGTTTAAGATAAATATTTAAAGTTGTTGATAACTGATTCACCCCCCCTCTCAGTTATCCCTGAAGTATTATAACAGGTTCAACTGAGGCAACTTATCACCAAATCTTAAGGGTAGGGTATTTTTGGCCAACATTGTACAAAGACACTATAGAACATGTAAGATCATCCCACACTTTCCAAACAAGTGCAACTCGAGAGCCAAATCTAGCAATGCCTTTATAGCCAGTATATAAGGTACATCCATTCACCCAACAAGGATTATATTTTTTTGGAATGATTAACCCCCTTTTTCTGTAGGACATAAGTTCATTCTAATGGCTATTGATTACTACACACATTGGATGAAGGCCTAGGCACTAAATAATTTCATCACAGAGGTAGTAACCAAGTTCCTAGAGGAGCACATCATAACCAGATTAGGGATGTCATTTTATCTGGTATGTGAAAATGCTCCCTCTTTCTCCTGTGCCTCACTCATGTAATGGGCCTTTGAAAACCAGATAATGCTCAAATTATCTTCAAACTATTATCCACAAGGAAATGACATGGTAGAGTCTACAAACAAGAACTTGATGACAGTGATCAAACATCTCCTTGATGAAAATCCCTGGGATTGGCACACACAACTAAAATATGCTTTCTAATAGACCAAGTGAGGATTAAGAAGGCCTTGGGAACATCCCCATACCAACTGATCTATGGCTTGCAATTGGTCTTCCCTATGAACTTGAAAATCCAAATTCTAAGATTTATGGACTTGTACCTAGGAGGCGAAGATTAAGTGCAAGTTAGACTCATGAACCCCCTCAACCTAGAGAAGAAAAGAACTTTGGCCCTGGAGCATGTGTCGAAGCATCAGGCCATCATCAAGCAATGGTTCTATTGATATTATGGTGACTGATCATGTAGTGGGTGTTGATACTGTGGCCCTACTCATCTAGTTTCTGGGAGGTGAGGGGCCGACATTGTAAAACCCTAAAATGGTTAATTTTAGAGGTTACCCTAAAATGCATGTTATAAGCGGCTGAGATGCATAATGCATTGTAATGTTGGTGTACTATTTTACTGGATAATAGGAAAGGTTGGATGGCTGTGTAGGTGGACATAGCCCAAGTTTTTGGGTGAACCACATTAAATCTCTATGTTCTCTATGTTAAGTTTTATTCTTCTTTTGTTTTCTGTATATAACTGTTTATTCTTATATTATTCCAGATCTGTCAAACCCTAACAATTGGTATCTGAGTGAGGTTTTTTTTTGAAGATTTACAGGACTTTCAGATTTGAGTGGGAGCAATGGAGGATTCCAAATTCAAGATTGAAAAATTCAATGGCCAGAATTTTCAGTTATGGAAATGCAGATGGAAGATTATCTGTATCAAAAGGACCTGTGGAAGCCATTAGAAGGAAAAGCCAAGAAAATGGGAACTATGTCAGCAGAGGACTGGGAGGTCTTGGATAGGAAGGCACTAGGATCTAGTTGATTGTTCCTTGCACCGTCTGTAACATTCAACATATCAAAGGCAAAAATGATCGTAGAGATGATGGAGACATTGGGTAAGTTATACAAGAAACCCTCAGCTTCAAATAAGGTATTTTCTATGAAGTGTTTGTTTAATATAAAAATGGGCGAGGGAGGATCTGTAGTGAATCATTTAAATGAATTTAATACAGTCGCCAGTCAATTGTCATCTGTAAAAAATTCATTCGATGAAGAGGTTAGGTCTCTCTTAATTTTATGTTCTTTGCTAGAAAGTTGGAATAGCTTGGTTATGGCTATAAGAAACTCTTTCTCTATTTCAAATACTTTGAAATTTGATGAAGTTGTTGGTGTTATCCTAAGCGAGGAAATGTGACAGAAAATCACAGGTGAAACTTCAACCTCATCAAGTTCTTCTTTAAACATGGAGAACATAGGAATAACAAGTGAAAGAGGAAAAGGCCCTTCGCATGGCAACTCATGAGGGAAGTCAAAGGAAGGATGTTATCAATCTAAAGGAAAGAAAGACTGTTGGTATCAAAAAAATAAACAAGGAGAAGAAAATGAAGATGACAGTAAGGAAGATAATGTTGCAAGTAATACTTTACAAGATGCTTTAATTTTATGTTTGGATAATGTTAATGATTCTTGGGTAATTGATTCTGGGGCTTCATTCCATGCTACACCCCATAGAAAATATTTTCAAGATTATGCTCAAGGTGATTTTGGACAGGTATATTTGGGTGATGACGAGCCCTATCCTATTGTTGGGAAAGGGAAAATAAAGATCAAGTTGCCAAACGAAAATGACTGGGTACTGTAGGAGGTAAGGCATGTCCCTAATTTAAAAAGAATTTTAATTTCTATAGGAAAATTGGGTAGTGAAGGCTGCATAGTCATGTTTACAGACAATGTATGGAAGGTCACTAAAGGTTCAATAGTAGTAGCTAAAGGTGCAAAGATAGGCACATTATATCTGTGTACTGGTAACGCTTATTCTACCTTAGCTGCTACTAATAATGTTAATGTAGCGAAAGCTACTATAGATGTTGCAAGAACATATTAAAAAATGTGACACCATAGGCTTGGGCACATGAGTGAGAAAGGGATGAAAATCCTTCACTCTAAAAATCTGTTGCCAGGACTGAAAAATATCGATTTAGAGTTCTGTGAAAACTGTGTTTATGGTAAATAGAAAAGAGTCAGATTTCTCAGAGTTGGGAAAGAAAAGAAAAGTGAGAAGTTAGAGCTAGTGCATTCAAATGTATGGAGATTTGCTTAGGTATCATCTCTTGGTGGCTCATATTATTATGTTATTTTTATAGATGATTCAACTGGGAAAACATGGGTATATTTTCTGAAACAAAAATGTGATGTTTTTGAAACATTTAAGAAATGGAAAGCTTTGGTTGAGAATGAGACAGGAAAGAATTTGAAGTGTCTCAGATCTAATAATGGAGTTGAGTATTACAACACACCCTTTCAATATTACTATTCTATTAATGGAATTCGAAGGTAGAACATAGTTCCAGAAACCCCACAAGAAAATGATGTATTAGAAAGAATGAATAGGACAATCATGGAACGTGCAAGAAGAATGAGATTGCATGTTGTACTACCCCATCATTTTTGGGTAAATGTTGTAAACACTATAGTTTATTTGATAAATAGAGGACCTTCAACCCCTTTAGATGGTGGTATTCCAGAGGAAGCATGGACTGGTAAAAAGGTAAATTATTCATTTATGAAAACTTTTGGTTGTGAAGTTTTTGTCCATGTTGATAAAGAAAATAGAACCAAGCTTGATGCTAAATCTAAAAAATGTACCCTCGTTGGATATGGAGTAGATGAATATGGTTATTAGTTATGGGATTTTGAAAATCTTAAAATAATAAGAAGTAGAGATGTTATATTCAATGAGAAGGTCATGTATAAAGAACACTTGCAGGAAAAGAAGCATGAACAAGTCAAACAAGATTATGTGGTGTTGGATGAGACTCCTGAAAAATGAAATGCCACTGGTACCTGATGCTCAGCAACAAAAGGTTATCCCACAAACTCTTGTAAGTTTTAGACATTCTACAAGGTCAAGTAAACCTCCTGAAAGGTTTTCTCCTTCTTTGTATTCAATTTTATTGACTGATTCTGGTGAATGAGAAGAATATGAAGAAGAAATGTAGGTGGATGCCAAACAACAGTGGAAGCTAGGAATGAAAGAGGAGATAAAATCATTGTTGAAAAATAAGAGTTGGGAATTAGTCCCTTTACCTGAAGGAAAAAGAGCCTTTCCTAACAAATAGGTTTATAAGCTGAAGGAGGAAGATGGAGGAAAGAAAAGGTATAAGGCTAGACTTGTGGTAAAAGGTTTTACATAGAAAAAGGGTATAGATTTTGATGAAATATTCTCCCTTGTTGTAAAAATTAATTCAATTAGAATTGTACTAAGTCTTGTGGCTATAGATGACTTGCATGTTGAACAACTAGATGTCAAAACAACTTTTCTCCATGGAGATTTGGAGGAGGAAATTTACATGCAGCAACCAGAGGGATATGAGGTCAAGGGTAAGGAGAATTTAGTGTGTAGGTTAAGGAAGAGTCCTTATGGCCTAAAGAAAGCACCCCACCAATGATATTTAAAATTTGATAGTTTCATGCTGAACAAGGTACCATAGATGTCATTCTGATCACTATGTATATTTTAAGAGATTGGATAATGGGAGTTACATTATCCTGTTACTCTATTTTGATGACATGCTTATTGCTAGGTCCAATATACAACAAATAAATAAACTTAAATAGAAATTAGCAAGGTCATTTTCTATGAAGGATTTGGGTGCTGCTAAGAAAATCCTTGGTATGAGGATTACATGGGACAGGAAAAGTAGAACCTTGATTTTTTCCCAAAGTGAGTATATAAAGGTGTTGAAAATATTTAATATGTAGGATGCAAAAGCAATCAGTACACCTTTGGCTAGTCATTTCAAATTGACTAAGGAAATGTGCCCAAAGGCATAGGAAGAAGAAGAAAAAATGTCTAACATCCTATATTCATCAGCGGTTGGCAGTCTGATGTATGCAATGGTATGCACACGGCCAGATATTTCTCATGCAGTGGGAGTTGTCAGCAGGTATATGAGAAATCTGGGTATGGAACATTGGAATGTTGTCAAATGGATTCTTTGATATTTGAGAGGTACTACTACTAAGGATTTATGTTTCACAGGATTCATTTCTGCTCTGAGTGCATTTGTTGACTCTGGTCTGGCAGGAGATATTGATACAAGGAGGAGTACTACAGGGTATGTTTTCACTATAGGGGGTACTGTAGTTAGTTAGATTTCTAGATTGCATAAGGTTAATGCACTTTCAACCACTGAAGTTGAGTATGTAGCTGCTACAGAAGCTAGCAAGGAGATGATTTGGTTACAATGTTTTCTAGAGGAATTGGGTCAGAAGCAGGAAGATCTCCCATTGTAAAGTGATAGCGAGTGTCATCTATCTTGCAAATAATTCTTCTTTTCATTCAAGGAAAAAGAACATACAGCTCATGTACCATTTTATAAGGTTTATTTTGGAGGATGGACAATTACGGCTTGAAACAATTCACACAAGTGACAATCCTGCAGACATGTTCATGAAGGAAGTCCCCAAGGAGAAGTTGGTTTCTTTCTTAGCTTCTATTGGGATTCTTGATTGATGATCATGTAGTTAATACATAGCAAGGTCTTTTATCCTATGGGATTTGCACGTACTACATTATCGTATAGTTTCATTCTCCAAGTGGGATATTATTTGGTGTGGAGCTTGATTAGTATCCAAGTGGGAGATTATTGATATTGTGGTGACTGATCATGTAGTGGGTGTTGATACTATGGCCCTCCTCATCTAATTTCAAAGAGGTGAGGGGTGGTAGCCCCGAACCTCCAGTTGGCGTGAAGCATTGAACATTTTTGTTCTTTTTCGGTAAAAAGATTTGCTTTTTCAGGAAAAAGAAGACCAACATTGTAAAACCCTAAAATGGTCAATTTTAGAGGTTCCCTAAAATGCATGTTATAAGTGACTGAGATGAATAATTCATTGTAATATTGGTTTACTATTTTGTTGGATAATAAGAAAGGTTGGACGGATGTGTAGGTGGACATAGCCCAAGTTTTTGTGGTGAACCATGTTAAATCTGTATGTTATCTGTGTTAAGTTTTATTCTTCTTTTGTTTTCTGCATATAACTGTTTATTCTTATATTCCTCCATATCTGTCAAAACCTAACATGTTTGAAAAGAGAGCCACCATTAAATCTTTCAAGATCTCTGACCTTGTCCTCATGTGGGACAAAGCAAAAGAAAAGCCAAGCAGCCACACCAAATTTAAAAAATTATGGATAGGCCCCTACTAGATATCAGAGATCCTGGGGGAGAACTCTTTCAAGATCAGAACCTTAGATGGAGAGTTGAACCCATTTCTAGTCAATGGGAAATTCATCAAACACTATTTTAGATCCTAAGTGGGACTGCCTTTCCATCCCTTGTATCATAGTTTTGTGTTTTTTGTTTTCTTTGTTGTCTTTCTTTCCTTCATTTTTTTCTCTCCGTCAACCCCTTTCTTTTGTCCATGGTTATTCCCCCCTTTATTTTGGGGCTCATTTTTCTTTGGGTCAGTGTGTCTTAGATTCATTCCAAGTGGTCCCTAAATTCGAGTAGAGGTATTTCTTGGTCAAATTCTCTAAAGATATATACAACATAGAGAATGTTCCAAAAGTCAAAGTGTTGGTACTTATCATTGACCATCAGAGAGATGTTTGATGATCGGTCATCCTAACCATAAAGCACACTAAGAAATGGCACCCAAGAGTGTTGGTTTCTTGAGCATTTGTCATTTGGGACCAGCATTAGTGTGTGGATTTGGGTACCCACTAATCTCAAAACCCAAGTTTAGTGAATGCGAAGGAAGGAAAAATAAGGATTAACTAAAGAAGAGAGAAATAAGAACACAAAAGAAAATGGCCCAAAGAGGTCACACGTGTAAAATCCAAGTAGCATAGCCTAATCATTTCTCAAGTTAATCAAAGAAGACAGTATGAATGTTAATATTGGACTAACAACATAAGAGGTTTTGATATAGCTTGTGCAAGAAAATCAAAGAAAATTATTTCAAAGAAAAGAACTCTCATACATAGCTCTAACCTAGCAGACAAAATGGACAAGGGTGACTATAACAACCTCTACCAGGGCTATGGATGCCTGATCGGCAATAGAGAAAGGTTATATTTAGGATTTGGGGAAAACTTTTAGGGGCTATGGATGCTTGACTGCCAACAAAGCTCTTTCTGAGAAGCCCTCATCTACAGGGCGAAGGTTGGGAATAGTTGGAAAACATTTTGGTTACCATAATCAAAGGTCAAGGAATGAAGACACGTGAGCACACACTCAGACACCAGAAGAAAACTTCAAACTAAGAATTCATTGAAAGATAGTCAACACAAATAACTCTTGGTTTTCATTCTACTGCGAAGTCAGAATCCAGAAGGGTCTTGATGATAAAAGAATTCCTTGGTCATTCCTCTTTTTTTGGGACTATTTGTTTTGGGTCCACAATAGACACCCAATTTCAGTCCTCTAACCATGGGGACTCACTTTTTTACTTTTGGCTTTTGGGTCTGCCCCTCTCCCTATTCCTTAAACTAGGTTCTTAAGGGGCCTGTTGAAGAGAATCAAAGTGTTTTCATCTTTTTTTCCCTTTCGACATTTTGAAGGACCTATAGTCCTCTGAAACGCTAAAAGGGTTGAAGGGTTGAACCCGACCCTTTCGGTGTTTCGGCCTCCAAAATGCCAAAAGGGGGATGAGGCCACCCGACTTTTTGTATTTTTGCCTCAGAAACACCAAAAGTGGGTAATGTCACTCCGCAGGCTATTTAAGTGGCCTAAGTTTCTTTTTCCCTCACTTGTCTTCTTTTTCTCTTCTATGGTTTTTCTTCTGCCTCCCCGTGTGCTCACCATATTTATCGTCTCCTCGCTGGACATTGATAGTTTCTCCCCGACCTTAGCTTCTTGTGATCTTGGCTTTCACCTCTCCTCGCAAGTGATAGGTAGGGTTTTGAATTCTCTTCCTGTCTGTTTGTTTTTTCTATTTTTGTGTCTGTTTAGGGTATATTCTCGGCCTAGTCAGTTCATGCTCCCTCCCATGTCCCTAGGGTTTTGTGCCCTTGGAATTGCGGGGGGTCACTCTCCTTTCTTGCTTTCTTTTTTGCATTTTTTAGAAGTTAGAGTTTTTTGGTGTCGCGACCTAGTCACAGGTTTGCGGTCTCTAAAAGGCCAAAAAAATTCCCTTCATCATGCAACTTTTCAGCTAAGTGTGTTTCACACTTTTGGAATCATTAGCGTTTTGAAACCTATGAAACATCCGAAACCCCCGAAATGTCGAAAGGATGAACAACCAAAGATAGGGTCCTCCTTCGAGAGGTTTCAGACTTTTGGAGTCTTAAAATTTTTTTGGATTTTCACACACCAAAAATCTGAGAGGGCTTGTTTCTCCAAACCTCATTCATTGCATTTTTGGCCTTTTTTGACCCTGACCTTGTCTTTGGCGTCTGAAAGCTTGAAATGACCGAAAGAGTGAAAATGACATTTGTGGCTACTTAAGAACCTTCTGCTTCCATTTTTCTTAGTTAGTTAGTTTGTTTTCTTTCCTGCTTTTTTTAAGGTTTCCTTTCAATAAAGATACTGATACTTGCATTTTTTCCTAACAAGAATGCCTGAGAAATGAAAAACATCCCTAATGAAGTACCTATAAAAGGGGAATCACCCCCCTTGAAAGACTGGGAACAAACGCATAGAAATGACTAATACAAACATCAGGAATGTGCATTGGGATTAGTTCCTAGTAAGGTGTTCCCAACCAGTGGAAAGGTCCAAACACTGTAACTCCCTGGTCCTATTGGACCTAGTTAATATAGAAACCCATCTAGTGGCAGTCATGTCTTCCAAGATAATCATGACCCTAGCTAACCATGACATATCAGATGAAAGGGTGCTTAAAAATACAAAAGGACAGGTGGTTCTGGACATAAGATCAAACAACATAGAAGAGGTCTTCCATCTCCAAAAGGGTGTGGAAAAATTCTATGATTTCTACTTAGAAAAAGGACTAATATGGTTTAGGAAAAATGTTGAGGATGCATGTGATCGCAAATCAAGAATACCTCAAGAAACCTCTCCCAAAGAACAAATTGGACAAGATAGACCTCAGAAGGGGGTATTTAAAAGATGAAATCCATGCAGCAGTAACACTAATAAGCCGAGTGTATGGACTACCTCAGTCCATCAAACTCAAGAAATGGATGATCCTGTTGATAGAGAAGATTAGGAACCACAAAGCCAGGTTTGATTGGCCACTATCATAAGTGACAAACTAGATGAGCAGCTGACTGCAGTCAAGCACAATCCAAAATTTGACATGAGTACATATATAGTGTACTTGTTAGCCGCACAAGAAGACTATCCAGGGCTCACAAAAAGGGGAAACATCAATGAACCAAATGCGTGGCCTCATATTGTCTATCTGCAACTAATTCAAAGGGAAGATATGCCAGAAGATAGCCTAGATTATAGGATAGTGAACAACACTTTTATCTTTGCAATCATCATATCCATAGAAGGTGATTTTGTAAAGAGACTGTCAGAAGAAGAATTTTCCAAAGTGAGGGCCATATGGGCTTACTACATACAGTTCAGGAATTTCACATATATCTGAGTGGCAGGATCTACCATGAACCCAAAGAAGCTACCCAGGTACCCATCTAATCGGGTAATCATTCTAGAAACTGTCAGATAGCTTGGAGATGCATATGAGCACATAAAGAAAAAGAAGAAAAAAATTTAGTACTTCCCCATTTCCATAGGCCCCTACACTCTCTAGGACATGAAAATCTGCAATTCCTTGGCCTTTGAGTGGGACGAGTGCCCACTCCAACTATATAAAATTGTCCTGGGCCAATTTGACCCAATATTCACATACAACCATATCATCGGCAAGTTTTACATCCATGAGCTCAACATTGAAGATCATTGGATAAATTGTGTAGATGACCATGATGTAAGGATCCGTGAATACTATAAGTTGTCCCTCACTCTAGTACAAGAAGCTCTATAGATCAGTATCCCCCCAAGGTTTGGGAAAAGGATTCAAATAAGGTGTTAAGGTTAATTTATACCCTGGATAAGATATACAACAGGCCCATCCTAAATGCAGAGATAGATAAGGATGAAAATGATGATATTGAATTCAAATCTTGGATTTGATCCTCCATATTTCCCGATATGAGCCAGTTACCACCTTTAGTAAACCTAATTGGTTTACTAAAGAGATTCATCCTCGAAAGAGAACTTACACAGATTAGGAGGAAGGAGAAGATACATGTATGGAATTATTGGGGCAAGTCTTCCATTAGGCAAAGGACAACATACTAGCAAGGACCATATCCTATGTCACTCAAGGAAATCAGGGTCGCTAGAAGGAACAAGTAGCGGTTCCTTCTATTAGCACCTCTCAAGCACAAGGGACCCCTGAGGATTATACATTTGAAGAGGTAGAATTAGGAGAGCCAACCAGGGAAGGAAGTAAGACACTAACAGCTCTAGGTTTGAAGCATGCTCTAGGCATTATGAGCAAGGACAAAGAGACCATCAAGTCCTTAACAAATAAAAATGAGGCTCTAAAAAAATTAATTCATAAGATAGTGGGTCCCATTGACCCAAGTTTCCCAGAGGCCTCATTATAGGCTGTATTAGAAAAGAGAGCTACTCTAGACTTACTAGCAGGTGTGATCCCTTCTTTCATTTAAGAAAGTTTTTATTGGAAGTGATGAACAATAACTGATTGAATGTTTGAAGATATTAAGTTGTTGATCATGCAAGACATTAAATCAATTAATGTATTGTATTATCATTGATGTCAACTTGATATAATCTGTATGGTCATGTACATACTGCCAAAGAATTCAAATAATTGATGAATCAAAGGCTATGCTATCAGTAATGCATATAAGTCAAGTATTCACAAAGTGACTATATACACCGACAGAGTGCACATTGACAGACAGAGTAAAAGAGTAAAGTTACAGTGTTTCCCAATGAGCAAATGCACAACATTACTGACGAGAAAAGTCATAGTGTTTCCTGATGAGAAAAGCATAGTGTAACCCAATGGAGAGAATTACAGTGTTGCCTGATGAATAAGTAAAGAATGGAGATCTTGATGACAACTGAAGTCACACTGATGGAATAGTCAATTATCACTGATGAATAATTGAAGTGTTGACCGATAGAACAGAGAGTTTAGAAATGACAAAATGCTTAGCTGTCAAGAAGCTAAAGATAGACTTAACTGATGCTTATCATTATTTTAATCGACATGATAAAGCCAGAGATAAGTAATTGTTTTAAAGCTGATTTGTCCAGTTGGCAAGAAGATCTCAATGAGATAAAAGTTGAGTTTTTCTTTAAATCTAATTGGCAAGAATTGTGGATCATGCCAAGATCAAGAAAGCCAAGAAACGGTGAAATCATGTCTATAAAGAGACAAACCCAATTCATTACAAATTGTGGGGTGAAGAAGAGAAAAGAAGAAAGATGCTAAAGAAATTCTAAAGGAGAAGAAAGTCTTCATTTAGTCCTGATCAGCAAGCTGAGGAAAGAGCTAGATTATGTAGACACCGATGAACAATGAGTCAGCATCAGAGAGAAGAACAGTGTGGAGCAAAGGTATTGAATTGATTATATTGATCAGAGAGGTAATGCACTTACAATAGATCTAAAAGTATGCAATTCAAGTTGTATGTGTGAACATATCACTTTACTGTTCCAGTTTAACCATTGAAGCATCAAGTCTCTTAACTGATCAGGACTTAACAATCTTTTATAATTTTTATACATCCCAAGGAGTATCAAAAATTTTGATCATACAAAGTAGCATTGGATATGCTTGATACCTACTGACAGGCCAAGTGAGTGTTTGATCAAGGATGGTAGCATTAGATGCCATATACTAAGTGACAAACTATCTTTTTAAATCCTCTAACTAGGTCACACCTAACAGTGTGTTTGTAACCTTTAATAGGGTTAGCTCTTAACCGAGCTCACTTCAGAAGAGTAAATATTTGGGGTACCGGTCCTAGTGGTTCTCCCTTAACAAGGTTTCCACATTAAAAAACCATGTGTTATGTGTTTATGTTTCATTACTTTACTATTTTGTATTTCACATATGCAATTCTGGATTGATCAGTATACTCTATTTATTTACTGTGTTTTGTTAAATAGAAAACTTCTTATTGCTAATCATACATAAGAAGGATTTACAAAGCATTCCGACAAGTAATAATTTGTTATAAGTATAAGGAGGCATTCATCTTGAAGGACTAAAGATAACTAGAGGCATAATTTGTGGTTATAAGTTTTAAGGGTTGATTTAAGGATTAATTTTTGAGGCCACTGATTCACCCCCCCCTCTCATTTATTACTAAAAATTGGTATCAGACCTTGTGTTCTTAGAAGGAAGGTTTCAAGACCTAAGATAAAGATCACAAGATGAACAAACGAGATTTGCCCAAGCTGAACAAGGACAATTTTGCTTCATGGTAGAGAAGAATAAGACTCCACTTATGAGGTATTGGTCATGATGTTACTCAATACTTAGATACTGAATATGTGTTGCCCGCAGGATCACCCACAGTTGAAAAAATGAGAGAGAAGCATGAGCACAACTACATGATGATAGAGCTTGCTTCCTCACTCTCTGATGCTGAATTTGAGGATGTCAAAACCTACAAAACTACAAAGCAGATGTGGGACAAATTGATGCTTGTACATGGTGGTGACAAGAATGTTTTGAGAGCCAAGGGAAAAAGCCTTAGAGGAAATTTTGATGATCTCAAAATGAAAGAAGGTGAAAACATCACTCAGTACAACAAAAGAATCAAAGAGGTAGTCAATGCTATCCGAGGAGTTGGAGGTGTACTAGAAGAAGATACAGTGGTAAGTAAAATTCTAAGAACCTTACTGCCTAATTATGCTATTAGAGTATCTGCCATAAAAGAAATGAAAGCAGTAGAAAATATCAATGTTACTCTAGACAATTTAATTGGAAGACTGATTTCATTTGAGATGAATAAATTTGATAATAGTATCTTTCCAAACATAAAGTCTGCATTCAAATCTTCTATGAGAATAAGTAAATCAAGTCATAAACACACTATGAGAAAAGATAGTGATAGTGAAAGTGAAGAAGAAGATCTTGATGAAATTGAAGCACTTATGGCAAGACTAATGTAGAGAGGCAAAGGTAAATACACAGGTAAATTACCACTTGTTTGTTTTAATTGTAAAGAGATTGGACACTTTGCTGCAAGATGTCCTAACAGGAGAAAAGATGACAGAAGTAATGATAGATCTTTTGAAAATAAATTTGATAGAGGTGATTACAGAAGCTACCAACAATCAGAAAGAAGAGATACCCGAGACTACAAGGACAAAGGAAAGAAGGCCAGTTACCTAGAAAAATGCAAAGATGAAGATACTAACAGTAAATCTGATGAAGACATTGAGATGATGTTTGTGGCAGTGAGAGATGATTCAGATGATGATGAAGAAAGGTATGTAGAAACAACACTCATATCTAAAGTAAGTAAAAATGATGTTTGGGTCATAGATAGTTGTTGCACTCACCATATGACTGGTGACAAGCAAAATTTTGAGATTTTTGAATACTATAATGGTGGTTCAGTAAGAATGGGTAATGATACACCTTGTCCAGTTGAAGGTAGAGGAACCATAGAATAACCAGATAAAATGTGAAAATGCTTATTGGGTTAAAGGATTGAATTATAATTTGTTGAGTGTTTCTCAGTTGAATAATTCAGGTCACAGAGTAGCATTTGAAAATAAGAAGGTAGAGATCTTCAATGAATCAAGAAATATGATTGGTACCGGTGAGAAGACAAAATTTGAATGATACTGACACCACTTGTTTGATGGCTAGAAACAAAGATATATGGTTGTGGCACAAAGGATTGTGTCATGTGAACTTTGACAACATGATAAAGATAAGAAAAAAGAGAAATGCCAGAGGCTTACTGACAATGACTAAGCCTGACAATATCATGTGCAAAAATTGTCAAAAGGTAAGATGACAAAGTCTAGTTTCAAAAGCAAAATCCATACATCTGATGCAATTCTAGAATTAGTCCACACTTATTTATGTGGACCCATGAGGACAAAGAGTTATTATGGAGATAGATATTTTATTCTCTTTGTTGATGATTTTTCTAGAATGATGACAATCATGTTTCTAAAAGATAAATTAGAAGAATTCAAGATGTTTAAATAGTACAAAGCAATGGTAGAAAAACAAAGTGGTAAGGAACTAAAATGCTTAAGATCAGATAGAGGAGGGGAATTTATTTCAGATGAATTCACTAAATATTGCAAAGAGAATGGTATCAAAAGATAGTTCTCTGCACCAAGAACACCACAACAAAATGGTATTGATGAAAGAAGGAATAGATCCATAGTTGATTGTTCAAGGACACTAATGATAGAGAAAGGCATCACCCAAAACTTCTAGAGGGAAGCTGTCAGTACAGCTGTTTACACATTGAATAGAGTACAATTGAATAAAGACACCAAGAAGACACCTTATGAGATTTAGTATGGTTACACACACAATGTAAGCTTCTAGGGTATTCCACCAAGAGCAAGGCCTATAAATGTTTCAATAAAGCCTCTAACAAAATTGTTGAAAGTGCAAATGTAAAGATAGATGAATTTGTAGAAAAGAATGAAAAGGAAAGCACAAAAGAACCAAAGGAATACAATAGGTTTGTTTACAATGAATAACCTAACACTCTACCTGACCAACAATGTAGAGCTCCTGAGCAACAGATCATTGTACCCAAGCATTAGGCTACAAATACTGACAATTATGATATTGCTCAAGATGATGTACCAAGTGATGGAGAATAGAATGAAGGACATAATGATGATCAAGATGATAGAAAAAGAATTGAACCTATACTTGCAAGATATGTCATAAGGAACCATCCATAGAATCATATCATAGGAGACAAGAAGAGTAGTATGAGAACCAAAAGTAAGTCTCTAAACACAAGATGTCTAATTTGTGATTTTGAGCCTAAATCTGTCAATGCCACACTTGATAATGATGAATGGATAACTTTTATGAATGAAGAGATTGAGAAGATAGAGAAAAAAATACATGGACACTTGTACCGAGACTAGATGACAAAAATGTCATCGGTACAAAATGGATATTCAAGAATAAACTGAATGAGAATGGAGAGGTCACAAGAAATAAAGCAAGACTAGTATGCAAGGGGTATGAAAAAGAAGGGATTGACTATGGAGAGACCTTTGCACCCATTTCTAGGCTAGAAGGAGTGAAAATATTACTTTCTTAAGCTGCATATAAAGGCTTCAAGGTATACCAAATGGATGTCAAGTCTAGATTCCTAAATGGAATACTTGAGGAAGAGGTATACATTGAGCAACCATAAGGGTTTGTTGATCCAGACAAGAGGAACATGGTATGTAGATTGCACAAAGCCTTGTATGGATTGAAACAAGCACCCCGAGCCTAGTATGAAAGACTTCATTCCTATCTCTTAAGTATTGGATTTGTAAGGACTAGTGAAAATAGTAATCTTTATTTAAAGGAAGATACTGATGCTAACATTTTGATTGCTGAAATATTTGTTGATGACATCATATTTAGAGGCAATGATATGCTATGCAAATCATTTGCAAATGAAATGAACAAAGAATTTGAGATGTCCATGTTTGGAGAGATCAAGGTCTTTCTTGGTCTGCAGATCATGCAACAAGATGAAGGTATTTTTATTACACAATCCAAGTACATCAAAGAAGTACTTAAAATATTCAATATGGAAGAATCCAAACCAGTTGGAACACTGATGGCAACTGGATGTAAGCTTAAAAAAGAGGACAAGTCAACAGAGGTAAGTCAGACTTTGTACAGATCAATGATTGGAAAACTCATGTATGTTGTACATACTAGACTAGATATTACACACGCAGTAGGAATAGTTGCAAGATTTTATGCTAATCCCAGGGAATCAAATATGACTTCTGTGAAAAGAATCCTAAGATATCTGAAGAATACCGAGGAATATGGCTTATGGTATAGAAGAGAAGGAAAATTTGAACTTAAGGTCTTTACCGACGCTGATTGGGATAGAAATATTGATGACTAGAAGAGAAAAACTGGAGGAGCATTCTTTATGGGTGACAGAGTTGTCACATGGATCAGCAAGAAGAAAGGATGCATCTCTTAGTCTACTGCAGAAGTAGAGTATGTTGCTACTTCTAAAATTTTCTCAAATATTGCATGGATCAAACAGTTACTGGAAGGTATGCATATGCAAATACTAGAACTAGTAATTATCTATTGTGATAATACCAATGCAATAAACATCTCCAAGAATCAAGTCATGCGTGCTAAAACAAATCATATTGCCATCAAGTATCATTATTTAAGAGAGCAAGTTCAAGAAAAGGAGGTAACACTTGAGTATGTGCAATCAATGGAATAATTGGTCGATATATTTACCAAACCACTTCCCAAGGATGCATTTGAATACTTGAGAAAGAGACTAGGGATCAGACCCTTGTCTACTGGTCAGTAAGATGACTAAAAGGTTGCATTAGCCTTTATATTATCAGAATATCATTCATGTTGATGCAAGCAAAGAGATGGACTTCAAAGATACATCTATAAAAAACAAGGTATTTATCTACTCCAATCACTAGAGTTATTACCAATGGATTGGGAAATTAAAGGAATATATTATGGATAGAAAGGATCCGTTTGACATTACTGTCAAATATTTGTTTGAAAAATGTTTGCTTGGCATTGATTTCAATGGGAGAGATTATATCCATTATCACCTCAAGGATTATCACATCTGGGAGATATTATATCCATGTGAGAGATTAAATTAGGGAGAGATTATATCTATTATCACATCTGGGAGAGATTATATCCAAAGGGAGAGATGTAACCAGAAAGGGAGAGTACATACAAAGGAAGAAATTTGTTGACAAGAGACATCAAAAGAAAAGAGAATAGTCAAAGGGAGAGAGATTGACACAGGGAAGAACACTTCATATCAGACAAAGAAAAATTCTACATCTATCTAGTGAAGGGATTGAAGATAGAGAGAAGGCTGCAAGAATCAAATCCAAGCTTTCATGAGCTTACCGAGGACCAGTTATTTGTATCGGTTATAGTACATAAGATTGATAGTTTGATGAACTTCAACTGTTATATTTCATATTGTATTAGTGATAAAATAGTATGATAATGTAGTGTGTTTCCATAAATACCAAAGGGAGATACTGATGAACTATAAATGATTGAATGTTTGAAGATATTAAGTTGATGATCATACAAGGCATTAAATCAGTTAATGTATTGTATTTTCATTGATGTCAACTTGATATAATCTATATGGTCATGTACATAATGCCAAATACTTCAAAGAACTAATGAATCAAAGGCTATGCTATGAGTAATGCATATAAGTCAAGTATTCACAAAGGGACTACATACACTGATGGAGTGCACGCAGACGAAAACAGTAAAAGACTAAATTCACAGTGTTGCCTGATGAGAAAATGCATAGCATTACCAATGAGCAAAGTCACAGTGTTTCCCGATGAGAAAATCACAGTGTAACCCAATGGAGAGAATTATAGTGTTTCCCAATGGATAATTAAAGAACAGAGATCCCAATGACAACTGAAGTCACACTGATGGAATACTCAGTTATCACCGATGACTAACTGAAATGTTGACCGCCAGAACAAAGAGTTTAGAAATGACAAAATGCTTAGCTGTCAAGAAGCTAAAGATAGACTTAACTGATGCTTATCATTGTTTTAATCGACAAGATAAAGCTGGAGATGAGTAATTATTTTAAATCTGATTTGTCCAGTTGGCAAGAAGATCTCAATGAGATAAAATTGAAGTTTTTCTTTAAATCTAATTGGCGAGAATTGTGGATCATGCCAAGATCAAGAAAGCCAAGAAATGGTGAAATAATGTCTATAAATAGACAAACCCAATTCATTATGTATTATGGGGTGAAGAAGAGAAAAGAGGAAAGATGCTAAACAAATTCTAAAGGAGAAGAAAGTCTTCATTCAGTCCTGATCAACAAGTGGAGGAAAGAGCTAGATTTTGTAGACACCGATGAATAGTGAGACAAAATCACAAAGTAGAACAATGTGGAGCAAAGGTATTGAATTGATTATATTGATCAGAGAGGTAATGAACTTACAATAGATCTAAAAATCTGCAATTCAAGTTGTATGTGTGAACAGATCACTTTACTATTTTAGTTTAACCATTGAAGCATCAAGTCTCTTAACTGAGCAGGACTTAACAGTCTTCTATAACTGAGATACATCCCAAGGAGTATCAAAAATTTTGATCATACAAAGTAGCATTGGATATGCCCAATACCTATTCATAGACCAAGTGAGTGTTTGATCAAGGATGGTAGCATAAGATGCTAGAACTAACTGACAAACTATCTTTCTAAATCCTCTAACAAGGTCACACCTAACAGTGTGTTTGTAACCTTTAACAGGGTTGGCTCTTAATCGAGCTCACTTCAGAAGAGTGAAAATTTGGGGTACTGGTCCCAGTGGTTTTTCCTTTAACAGGGTTTCCACGTTAAAAATCCATGGGTTATGTGTTTATGTTTCATTAATTTACTATTTTATATTTCACATATGCAATTTTGGATTGATCAGTATACTCTGTTTATTTACTGTGTTTCGGTAAATAGAAGACTTCTTATCGGTAATCATACATAAGAAGGATTTACAAAGTATCATGACAAGTAGTAATTTGTTATAAGTATAAGGAGGCATTCATCTTGAAGGACTAAAGATAACTAGAGGCATAATTTGTGGTTATAAGTTTTAAGGGTTGATTTAAGGATTAATTTTTGAGGCCACTGATTCACCCCCCCCCTCTCAATTATTACTAACAGGAAGAATAATTTTGAGCAGTATGGAGAAGGGGTTATCAGACTAGTTTTTAGGCCTTTATAAAGTCATTCTGATTGAAACCACAAGGTTCATTGATCTGATGTAGAGTGAGCAGGGATTGTATTCTAAAGTAACCAAATGGCAGGATGCCCTCCAAGACCTCAAGATAATCAAGAAGCAATGCTTCCAAATCCTTGTAAAGGTATATGAGGGCGAAGAGATGGACAACTTTGAAACCTGGATTAAGGGCATAGCCAAAATAATTAAGGTTTGTGGAAAATGTCTAGCTTGTAAATTGGAAAAAAAAAAGGAAGTCATGGAATGGGTAGGATAAATAGAAGGCTTCTTCATAGGTATTGGCTTAGAACTATACCAAGATAAAAATAAATAAGCCTTGCACCCAGGAAAATAGGTGATACAATAATTCAAAGATATTTTGGTAGGTGTTAGCACCAAAGAGGCCCTGCACTAGCTATTCCATGCAAAAGAAGACATGCAGAGGATTTTCAAGCATGATGAAGAGATCAAGTTCTTCACTTCTGAATTGACCATTTTCAAAGAGAAGCAAGAACTATGGGCCAACAAAGTGAAGAGGAGAGAAATAAATTATGAGGAAGTACAAGAAATAGTATAGAGGCTGTGAGCTGCTCATCTAGAGGTGTTCCCAAGCTGATTTCTTAAACCCAGACAACCATTTTTGAGAAGGGCAGTTTTTCACACTTAGCCACTTTTCCTCCAAAGTCTAGTTTTGCCATTTCGGCCCTTTCAGCATTTCAGCCTTTTAGGCCTTCCATTTTTTCTACCTTTCGGCCTTTTTCAGTCTTTCAACCTCCGAAAGGGCCAAAATTTTTGAGGTCTCCAATTTTGGTTTTGACACTTAGTCAAATTTTCACTTTGAAAATTTTGGTGTAGAGGTCAGTGTCTGAATTTTTGGGCTTTTTCCAAGAGATCACCTTTTTGCATTTAATTTAAACTTCAGAGTAGATAGATGCCTAACTAGAATTCATTTTGGAAGGATTAAGGATCCTCTATCATTTCCCACCTCAAAGAGAACCCTAGATGAAGATTCCAAGGGAGAACTCCAAGATCAAGGAGAAGATTACAGATGCATGCAAAGAAACTCCATCTTCTCTCTCTCTTCTTTATTGGCGGGTTTGATCCCTTTTGCATGGGAAAACTGATTGTAAATGGACTAAAAATCCATGCAAGTTGTTTAATATAATTTAGAGATAGATTTCTTTAAGAAAATCTTTAGTTTTAGTTCATTTTCATTATTTTAGAGTCTTTGATGCCCTAATTTTGGCATTCAGAGTTTTTAGATTAGAGCTCTATATATTATAACCAAAAGCAATGTAATAGGATCATATTTTAATGCAATAAAGATCTACAATTGGTGCTTCATTTGTGGTGTGATATTTTCTTATATCTATGCAAAATTTGTGAATGTGTATATGCGTATTCATTCTCTTTCAAAGAGTCAACTATTTTATAGTGTTTCGAATCTGTGTTTATTTAGTTTGGATTTTGATGTTGTCTATCTACCTTGTTGTGATGAATGTATGGGAAAGATCATCTATTGGGCTCAATGATAAATCCATCTCATGTGTGCGCACATCTAGGTGGGTTCACGATTTGATAGGTTTTGAAAATATTGCACGGGTGAATGCATTTTCTCTCCAAACCATTGCATCCATTGGGTATATAATTGTGGCATTGTCTGATTTATACTTCGTGGATTTGTTCCAAATCTCTTCATCATTCAATTCACAAGGAAAGGTTAACAACAATTTATGTACGTAGGACTTCATTTTCAGCAATTTTCTTCATTTCTTGTTGCCTTACTCATTTAAATTTCTATCATGAATCTGAAAACAATCTGAAAGTAATCATCTCTAAAACACAAACTTGTGTCATTAGTAAGACTACAATCTTTGATAAAATTGGAAAATAGCAAAAAAGTACTAAATTTGTTTTGCATTTTGATATCTTGAACATACTAGTATAGGCCTCCTTGTGAACATTCACATTTATCTTCAACTAAGTAACCAAGTAGGCTGCACCACGACCCTAGAGAACCTTGGGAATAATGTCATTATTCTTTCAAGAGAGGAAATCGAATCTCGAGATCCTAGCAATTGACTTGTATAAAAATGATGCTCAACAGTATGAAAAGGGGATTACCTAAATGCCTACTTTTATATAATTCAAAATACACATTGGTATATGACACTACCTCAAGACAAATCAAATTAGGAATACCTCATGGGAGTGATGCTTATGCAATATTTTTTCTTTAGGGGCTTCTATTCCTTTGCTGCTTAGAATCAGAAAAAGAATGAAAGAGACTAGTATGTAAATGACTAAATGAAACAAGAAATGATCCAATAAAACTGAAAGTAGATGTAGAAAGAGACTAGGATATATTTGAATGCACCTAGAATCTAAACTAGAAGAAAAGAAGACTTGTATATGAATCATGGACTTTCAGAATCTTGAAACTGGTTGTAACTAATATTTTGAGGGTAGGGTGAATTTAACTACTTTTTTAAGGGTACATAATGGTTGATTCATTCTATACCAGGGTACAAAATGTATGGGCCATGTTTTATACCCATGTATTTCTATCGAGACAAGTTGTAAATTGACTGTCTCAGTATCAGGATACCTCAAAAGTTTGAGAACTCTTTCTGGTGTCTTCTGCACTTGCAAATCTAAGAAATGTGTGTGTGGGTGGCTATTTAGGGTTTTTCCCTTTTCAACTCCCTTTTTTGGTGATTTACACCTCTATGGATAGTCAATATGATAGAGATAATGTGTTTAGTGCTTGTGAATCTAGAGTATGTCTAAATTTCTATGAGCAAGAGTGCATAAATGCAATGTAAAGATGTACCCTAATGCAATAGAGAAAACCATATATGAAAATGGAATTAATGTGTGATTAAAATCATGTAAAAAGTATAGATCTAAAGCACACGTATGTAGATTTGAAGATAACAAGAAACCATACCCAAATCCAAAGAGGAAGGATGCAAGACATTTAAAAGTTGGTGATCTCCTAGTCATCATCATAATCCTTTTATAGCTCCATCATGATGTTAAAAAATGGTTTGAATTCTTAATAGAATATTGTTGTAGCCTTGATTCGTAAGTACTCACTTCACGGGATGTCTTCAAATTGGGGTTTAATCTTGCAATTGATTTCATCTTACCAAAATGATGTGTGAGGATTTATTTTATACAAAATTGGGAGATAAAATAAAGAGAGAATATTGTAAATATTAATCCTTTGTTGATTCATTGAGAAGGGTACCCAATTTAAATTTGGGCTCCAAATGTAGGGTACAAAATTGTTGATTCATTATATAACTAGGTACATAATGACTAAGTCATTCTATACCTAGGTACATAACAACTAAGTCATTCTATACCTGGGTACAAAATGACTAAGCCATTCTTTACCTCCTATTTTAGGCCCAAAATTCAATTGTGGGTCCCAAACACTCAGTATATGTGGGAAAATATTTGACAGTTAGTTTGGAGGTAAGGATAGAAAACTGAGGTCACAAATGGTAACATAGGGCCTAGGAGATGAGATGAATTATTTTATTAGAGGAAAAATAGAGGAGCACACTAAGAAATAAGGGCTAACCTTGATTTAAAAAAAGATTGAAGGGATACAGGACCCATATTTGAATTTAGGTATTCATTAAGTACAATTATGAAGTCCTATTATGAAAACTCTAATGAAAACACTGTAAGGTGGGTGTTAAATAATCGTGAAATTGTACATCACTTAGGTGATTACAATTTATGACTGTACATTTAGCCCCCACTTTAGCGTTATATGACACTATGTGCATATACAAGCTAAACTACAAGAAATCAGTAAATGAAAAGGATATCTCAAAGCCCCCAATGTGCAATTCTTGCAATATATTACTAGGAACCTCATTCTAAAAATTTTTTAGTTTAAAACTATAATCTAACTAAGGATTACTATGAGAATAATAAATTTTGTAGGTAGCTATATGACTCCCTTACCCCCCTTAATTTTGGCTTGCTATTTAGGAAGGTGAAACAGGGTATCATGTATACTAATTTGATGACACATGCTATCAATAGGGTTCAAGACGAACCCAAAATATCCTAGAGAGCATTTGGATAGCTATAGAGTTGAATCATGAACTTAACACAAAAAGGTGTGAAAATTAGAGCTTTGTAGCTCTAGATATGACTGATTAAGCGAATAAGCATATTAAATGACATAGATAAAAGTTTAAAAAGTAAGTGAAAAAGCAAATAAAAAAATTACCACTTAAATACTAGTTACCTTTACCATTTAGAGTGTCATTTTCAAACATTATCTTTTTATGCATTTGAAGAGGAGAGAAGATTTTAAGGAGAAAAGCGATCATATCTACATGGATTGAGATCTTGAGAGGTGCAATGGAGGAGGAGACACCATTAGATGATGTATATCATTGTACCACTACTTTTGATTTTCCATTCTATATTTTGAATTATGTACCATACCATTCTGTAGGTTACTGTGCACCCTAATACTACCAAGTCAATATGTACCCTCTGGATTATTTTTTACCCCATGAAGTATTATGTACCCTCTTAGGAAATCTATTCACCTAGAGGGATTTTGTACCCTCCAAGGTGATCTATACTTTGGGAGGCACTTTATACCTTTCCAGGAAATTTTTACCTAGGGATTTGAGTTTGCAATTTTGATGTAGCAGTATTGTGATGTATAGATTGTTTTCTAATGTCATTCTATTTTTATGTGATTGTAGGAATATCTGAATATGAAAGAGAATTCCAAAGTGAGAGTGATGTAATATCTCTTAGGCTAGATGCGGTCACTAGGTATTGATGACCTAGCACTACTTAGAGACACTGGTATGTAGTAGTCATATCAAATACCATCTATAAGTTTCCACAATGATATGTTGATGGAATTGATTGAACGATATGATAAGGACACACCAACATTTCATCTTCCTATTGGTCACTGTTTGATCAGATGCAGAGATAGTTGTGGACTAGGTATGTTGTCTTGATTGAGCTAATGCTCATGATCCCAATCATCTGATATCACTACAAGCCTTATTATATTTTGCAGAGGAAGTTTCATTGGTTGGGAAGGTAATATTATGTACCATTGTTCTAGTACTTACACCAGACTGCAGAGGGACCAAATTTCTAGCAAGCCTAACTCAAGTTGTTCAGATTATGGAGGAGCAACTTGTTGTCTTCTCTTGGGAGTGGAGTATTCTTGATCACTTGTATTAGGAGTTAGGGAGATACGTCTTCTATCAATAGAAGAGGCTCACCGCATGCACATTAATAAAGGTATGGATGTTTGAGCATATCACTTGTACATAGCCCACCAGATTCCCTATTAAGACATACTTTACAAACTCACATGCACTTTCTTATCCATTGCGAAATGTATGGAAGTGGGGAGATATATTGTATTAGAGGATCATCATCGATCGGTTGCAAGAAATCTATATCATATGGAGGCCATATCAATGGATGACAGTATGGACTGACACATATCGATAGATTACATGCATGCATAGAGATAGATGGTTAGAGGGATGACATAACTACATTATGGTGTCATTCTACTATGATAAAGTGAGGATATAGTTTGGATTTAGGTATGGTACACTAAGAGTAGTGCCCATTTATGCACATGGATATCAGTATAGACTGAGGCCTGGGGCCCAACCAAGATCTACTCCAAATGAGATAGAAGATACTAGCTCCACAATAGAGGAGGGATAAGATGTCACAACAACTAAGGATATAGGGGATGTAGGGACACTAAAATAGTACCTAAGATATGTGATATACCATGGAGTTAGCATCATATTTCTGATGGATTATCCTATGAGTGACCCGAGGCCAGGGCATCCAATAGCAAAAGATGAGGAGAAGAGAGAATAGATTGCAGAGGAGGAGGATGAATAGTATGGAGTTGAGGTCGAGGAGGCACCTATGGGAGGTGACCAAGGAAGAGATAAGGAGGAGGAGGAGGAGGTAGATACCACTCATTTGAGGAGATGGAATGGAGATCCCTGCAAGAGTATAAACCCCAAGGATATTATAGATACAAGAGAAAGAAGAGGGTATCGTGTCTATGGCCACAACATCATTTGTTTAGTGTGGACCCTGATCACTATCCAAGTGGGAGATCATCGGTTTTTAGTAACTGATTAGGAAATTACTATACACTTCCCATGTATCCTCGCCAAGAATTTTTCTAGGTTAACTCATCAAGCATTTTTTATTGTCATTTTGTTAATTGACCTTTGAGAAATGGCATTGGTAAATTTCCTAAAAGGCCTATAAATAAGTGGTGTTGTAATGTGAAATTATCATATTGTAATTTTCTCTTCATTGGATAATAAAATAAGTGGATGATTGTTTCATTATTGGATGTAGCCCATATAGGGTGAACAATGTTAAATCTATGTTAATTGTGTTCCATATTTTCTATTTTTATATTATATTAATATTGTTTATTGCCCATATCTTCCTAAATCCTAACAAGTGGTATTAGAACGATGTATTTCTCAATGATTTGGTAGAAACTATCATATTCGAGTGGGAGAAATAGCATAGGGAGGTAGTCTTAAGGTTGAGAAGTTCAATGACCAAGGGTAGATTATCTATATCAGAAGGATATTTATTTATAGTTGGGTATAAAAATAAAGCAACTAACAACTATGAAGGATGAGGAATAGGAGGTTCTTGATAGGAAGGCACTAGAAGCATTATGGTTATGTCTAACATCATCATTGTCTTTCAATATAGAAAAAGAAACAACAATTGAGGGTATAACGAAGGCATTAGACAAATTGTCTGAGAACTCTCACCCTCAAATAAGGTATTTCTTATGAAATATTTATTTAATTTGAAGATGCCAGAAGGTGGGTCTATTATTGATCATTTGAATGAGTTTAACATGGTTACTAGTAAAAAAAAATTTATAAAAGTAAATTTTGATGATGAGGTTAGCGCTTTCTTAATTTTATGCTCATTTCTTAAAAGATGGAATGTCTTGGTCATGGTTATAAGTAACTTTGTCACTTTAAAGTTTAATGATGTTGTTGGTGTTTTTCTTAGTGAAGAAATGCGGTGGAAAAGTGTAGGTGAGACAACATGTAATGCTTTGACTATTGAGAATAGGGGATGACAGAGGGAAAGAGGAAAGAGACCAGGTAATTGTAGGAAATCTAGAAAGGGTAGATCCAAATCTAGGGTGAATGTGGACCGATGGAAGTGTGGAAAGAAAGGACATTTGAAGAAAGATTTTTGGTCTTGAAAGGGAAAACAAGGGGATGGAAAAAAAGAAAATAACAAGGAAGTAAATGTTGCAGGTGATGTGTTACAAGATGATGTGATTCTTTCTTTGGATAATATTACTTATTCTTGGGTGTTAGATTTAGGGACTTTTTTATGCCACACCCCATAGAAAGTATTTTCTAGACTATGTAAAAGGTGATTTTGGACAAGTTTATTTAGGTGATGATGAGCCATGTAAAATCATTGGAAAGGAAAACATACAAATAAAATTAAAAAATGAAAATTAATGGCTACTAAAAAAGGTGAGACATGTTCATGATTTGAGAAGAAATTTAATATCATTAGAATAAGTAGGAAGTGATAGTTGCAAGGTCATATTCATAGACAATTTGTGGAGGGTCACCAAAGGATCATTGATAATAGCAAAAGGGGAAAAGGTAGGTACATTGTATTTATGTATTGGTAATACTAATTATTCTATTTCCCTAACTTCCATAAGAATGAATACAAATCTATGGGAAAATCAAATGTGACATATGAGTGAGAAGGGGATGAAAATTCTCCATTCCAAGAATTTATTGCCAGGTTTGAAACAAATTGATTCATATTTCTTTGAAAACTATGTTTATGGAAAATAAAAGAGGGTCAGAGTTCTAAAAGTTGGGAAGGAAAAGAAAAGTGAAAAGCTAGAACTTGTGCATTCTAATGTATGAGGATCATCGCAGGTAACATCTCTTGGTGGGTCTTATTATTATGTTACTTGTATTGATGATGCAACTATGAAAACTTTGGTTTATTTCATTCCTAAAAAATCAGATGTATTTAAAGTCTTTAAGAAATGGAAAAATTTGGTTGAGAATAATACATGCAACAAGTTAAAGTGTCTCAGATCAGATAATGGAGGTGAGTACTACAACAAAGAGTTTCATAGTTATTGTTTGTACCATGGGATTTGTAGGAAAAAAGATAATTCATAGAATCCCACAAGAAAATGGTGTGTCTAAAGGGATGAATAGAACTATCATGGAGTGTGCAAGGAGCATGAGATTGCATGCAGGATTGCCTCTGTAATTTTGTGTAGATGTTGTAGATACTTCTATTTACTTGATAAATAGAGAGTCTTCAAGTTTCTTGGATTGTGGTATTCTAGAAGAGGCATGGATAGAAAAAAAGGTAAACTACTCATTTCTACAAAAAATTGGTTATGAAGCATTTGTCCATACTGATATAGAAAATTGATCAAATCTTGAGGAAAAATCCAAGAAGTGTACATTTATTAGGTATGGTGTTAATGATTTCGGCTATCATTTATTAGATTTTGAGAATCACAAAATTATTAGCAGTAGAGATGTCATATTCAATGAAAAATTTATGTACACGGATCGGATACAGTGAAAGAAACAAGAATATGAACACACATAATGTATGGTTCTTGATGAAATCCCAGTAAATGTAGTCCCAATAGTGCTAGAAAATATTGAATAACTAGAACCACAACAAGTTCCTCAAACTCTAGTAATAAGATCTTCAACAATAAGTAGACCTCCTGAATGATATTCTCCTTCATTATATTATATATTATTAAATGATTCTAGTGAACAAGAAAATTATGCAGAAGCAATGCAAGTTGAAACTAGGAAGAGTGGGAGAAAGGAATAAAATAGGAGATGGATTCCTTGATACAAAATCAAACTTGGGTGTTATTTGAATTTCCTGAAGGTAAAAGAGCATTGCCTAAATAGTAGTTTTAAATTTTAAGGAAGAACATGGAGGTAAGAAATGATGCAAGGCTAGACTTGTGGTAAAATGGTTTGCAAGGAAAAGGGATATTTATTTTGATGAAATATTTTCTCATGTTGTTAAAATGACCTCAATTCACACCATTCTAAGTCTTGTGGCTAGAACATATTTATATCTGGAACAATTAGATGTCAAGACAAATTTTCTCTATGGATATTTTGAGGAGGATATTTATATGAAGCAACTACAAGGATATGAAGTCAAAGGTAAGGAAAATTTAGTGTACATTTTGAAGAAGATCTTGTATGGGCTGAAACAAGCTCTCCAAAAATGGTATTCAAAATTTGATAGTTTTTGGTAGAATAAGGTTACAAAATATGTCATTCTTATCACTGTGTTTATTTAAAGAGATTGGATAATAGTAGCTATATTATCTTGTTATTATATGTTGATGATATGCTTGTTGTCAGGTCTAATATGAAACATATAAATGACCTTAAACAAAAATCATCACAGTCATTTTCTATGAAGGATTTGGGTGTAGCAATTTACAAATGCTTGATATGCGAATAACTAGGAATAGGAAAAATCACACATTGCCATTTTCTTAGAGTGATTAGATAGAAAAGGTGTTAAATAGATTTTAGATGCAATATTTAAAACTAGTTAGTACACATTTTCCTAGTCACTTTAAATTTCCCAAGTAGATGAGCCCCAACACACAAGAGGAGATGGAGTACATATCTAAGGTTTCATACTCTTCACCTATTGGAATCTTGATGTATGTCATGGTGTGTACAAGGTTGGATATTTCAGATGTAGTGGGAGTTATGAGCAGGTATATGAAAAATCCTAGAAAAGAGAATTAGAATACAGTAAAGTGTTATCTCAGGTATTTGAGAGGTACAAAAACTCAGTCTTTACGCTTTGGAAGCTCCCATTCCATTTTACAATGCTATATTGTTTTAGATGTAGCATGATATGTTGATAGTAGGAGGAACACTACAGGGTATGTTTTTTTTGTAGGAGGCACATCGATTAGCAGAATTTTTAGATTGCAAAAGGTTGTAGCACTTTCAAACACAGAAGTAGAATATGTTGCAGCTACATAGGCTAGTAAGGAAATCATTTGGTTACAAAGGTTTAAGGAGGAATTGGGTAATAAAAAACAAAATAGTAGGTTGTACAATGATCATGTGATTAACCTTGAAAATAACTTATCCCTTCACTCTAAGACTAAACACAACCAACTTTAATATCATTTCATAGGCTCAATTTTAAAGGATTGACAGTTGAAGCTAGAGAAGATACATACTAGCAATAATACTGCAGATATGTTGCCCTAGGTAGTAACTCAAGAAAAAATGACTTCTTTCTCATTTTTTATTAGTCTTAAAGCTTGATCACGGTGTAAATGAGAAATAGTTAAGTTTAGGTGATTCAATCTAGTGGGAGCTCTAGGGGTAGTAGTGTAGCTACAAGATCGGTCTCCAAGTGGGAGATTGTTTAGTGTGGAGCATGATCAGTCTCCAAGTGGGTGATTTTCATTTTGTGATGACTGACTAAGAAATTATTGTACACTCACCATGTTTCCTCATCAGGGTTAACTTGTAAAAACAAATTTGTTAACTCATCAAGAATTTTCCTAGGTTAACTCATCAAGCACTTTTAGGGTTAATTTTTTAACTAGCCTTTGAAAATTGACATAGGTAATCCACCTAAAAATCCTATAAATAAGTTGTGATATAATGTACAATTATCAGATTGTAAGTTTCTCTTTGTTGGATAATAACATAAGTGGACGATTATTTCTCTGATGAATGTAGCCCATATTGGGTAAACCGCGTTAAATCTTCGTGTTATTTGTTTTTTCTATCTTCTCTATTTATGCTTTATCTTAATATTATTTATTGTCCATATATTCCTAAACTCTAACACCATCCCTACAATACAAAATTATGGGTTTAATTAGATACTATCAATCTTGGGTACCAGGAGGGAGATCCAGGTATATAAATTGATTTAAGTATATTATGATATATGCACTATATATATAATTTAAATTTTGCAGTTGGCAGCGGTGGGTGACATGACTTTGTGGGTCAGATAGTTAGGGATATGGCCCTATCAATGCAGATACCATCATCATCACATGTCTCTTATGGACTACAATAAGACCTAGGATAGCATAAGGATATATTCACACCTGTGAGACTAGAGTTGTAGATAGGGATAGAAGAATGGAGTGAGGATGGAGTGAGAGCTAGTGGAGGCCAAACACAAGCTTGAGTAAACTAAGCAAGATGTATAAGAGATATAGTGTGTCATCTGAGGATATGAGATGCAGAGCTCATTAAGGAACAAATCATGTTCCATGGCATCTCATAGGCACTCCTTAATTACATGAGCTTCATCTTGTTGTGGGCCAAAGGGCTAAGGGAGTCATCATCCTATATATGAGAATTGATGAGATATTGATGTATTTTAATATAGATCACATTGTGAACATTGATATGTGTGTGTGTGTGTGTGTGTGTGTGTGTGTGTGTGTGTGTGTGTGAGATATTTTTGGATGTATTACATGCTTGTAGTTACTCTGATGCCACAAACATTGCCTAATTTTTGCTTATGATTAAAATAATGAAAAATTAGGATGATTGTATATATCTAATTTTAATGCCATTATGATTGATTTGGGAACCAATGATATAATGATTAAAATGATATAAATGTGATTTATTTAAAACATTTCTTAATTAAATGAAACTATAGATTATGTAATGTATCCATGTAGATAAATGATCATGCATTCCAGTCTTAACTAATGATGTAGAGCCCAAGTCCAGTTGTTACCGAGAGTCATCTTGACTCTACTCTAAGGTCTCTTGCACAGGTCTTCTTGAACTACTCTCACTTGGTGGAAATTTGTCCAAGATGAAAAGGAAAAGGGAGGCAAGAACCGCATAACCAGTTGGAGAGGTATGGTGGCAAAGATGAAGGAAACTTACCTACCTAATGATTATGAAGTGTAGCTGCATAAGAAAAGGTAGAATTTGAGGTAGAAAGACTTAGAGGTCAGTGCTTGTACAAAAGAATTCCATAAGCTATGCTTAAGGTCCCATGTGATGGAAGAAGAAAGCCTAAAAGTGGCAAGATATCAGAAGGACCTCAAATGGAGCATTCAAGAAGAAATTAGTCTCTTAAGCCCCAAGACTGTCTAGCAATGCTATCAATTAGCCCTTAAAGTGGAAGAGAATTCCAAAAAGAAATAGGACTCAAACAGTAGAGGCAAAGGAAGAGACAATAGAGGTTATAGAGGAGGATAGGGAGGATTAAATCTTGAAGCTAAGAACTAGAGTGAGAATAAACTCACCAAGAATCAGGGAGAATCTAGTAACACTAGAGGTGGTTACAACAGAGGAAGAGGCAAAAATAACAATTCACAAGGAAGGATTGATGGCCAAGGAAGAGGATCTTATTTATCTTCTATGAAGTGCTATAATTGTTAGCAACTTGGGCATCCTACATATCGGTGTCTTGCAAAGAGCTCTACTTCCCAAGGAGGAGAGAAAATAGCTAACTATGTGCAAGAAGAGTCTTCTAACAGTAAGACTATAGATATCTCTGTAGGATCAGAGATGGGAGAGCATTTGATGGTTCAGAGAACACTCCTAAAAGAGCTCATCAAGGAAGAGCCAAGCCAAAGAAGCTCTTTGTTTTGAGTCAATTAGAAAATACTCGGTAAGGTTTGTAAATTTATCATAGATTTAGTATCTACTGATAATATTTTTTCTATAGAAGCTATTGAGAAGTTAAAATTGACATGGATTCCTCACACTAATCCTTATCAAGTTACTTGGTTGAATACAGATCAACATGTAATAGTCAATGAACAAGCTTGGGTAGAGTTGTCCATAAGGAGGTATAAGGATAGAATTTTGTGTGATATCCTACCCATGGATGTGTGCCATCTACTATTAGGTAGACCTTGGCAGTATGACCGAAGTGTAGTCCACAATGGAGCTGAGAATTCCTATTCCTTCAAGAAAGATGGAATCACTTTCAGAGTACAGTCAATCTTGGAAGAAGAAAAGGAAGCAAAAAGAGGTCCCAACCTACTATTGATTAGTGAGATAGAATTCCTAAAAACATTGGAAGAAGATGGAGTAGGCTTTTCTTTGGTTCTAAAACCAAAACGTGAGAAGGGACATGAGAAGGAAGAGTTGCCTTTAGAGATCCAAAGGTTTTTAACTCAATACCAGGTCATAGTTAGTGATGGTAAACCAGCTATCCTACCACTTGATAGATCTATTAGTCATCAAATCGACTTCATTCCAAGAGCCTCACTTCCAAATAAATCTTCTTATAAGATGACTCCACAACAAAATGTAGAGATTTCTAACCAAATCCAAGAACTCATTGACCAAGGGTTCATTAGAGAGAACATAAGTCCTTGTGTTGTTCCCACAATCTTAGCCCCAAAGAAAGATGGTACTTGGAGGTTGTGTACTGATTCCAGGGCTATAAACATGATTATTATCCGACATAGGTTCCCAATACCTAGGATAGAAGATTTGATGGATTTTCTTGGTGGAGCTAGATATTACTCCAAGATAGATCTTAAGAGTGGATACCATCAAATAAGAATTAAAGGGGGACATGAGTGGAAGACTGCTTTTAAGACTACAGAAGGATTGTATGAATGGCTAGTTATGCCTTTTGGGTTGTCATATGCCCCAAGAACATTTATGAGATTAATGAATGAGATTTTGAAGGAATTTATTGGAAAATGGGTTGTAGTGTACTTTGATGACATCCTAGTGTTTAGAAAGACAAAAGAGGATCATCTTAGACATTTGCAATTGGTAATGCAGAGATTACATGAAGAAAAATTGACAATCAATTTGAAGAAGAGTGAGTTCATGAAGCAAGAATTGGTATATCTTAGTTTTGTTATCTCAGAAGGTAACTTGAAGATGGATGTACGCAAGGTGGAAGGAATATTGAATTATCCTACACCAAAATCAGCTATGGAGGTAAGAATCTTACATGGTTTGGCACAATTTTACCAAAAATTTATCAAACAGTTCAGTGAGGTTAGTGCACCTATTTTAGATACCATAAAAGGAGGTATGAAAGCCAAGTTCCAATGGAATGAGCAGGATGATGAAGGATTTGAGCATTTGAAGAAGAGAATAGTGACTCAATCGATTTTGACACTTCCTAGTTGTGACAAATTGTTTACTATGGAATGTGGCGCTAGTAATATTGTTGTCGATGCAGTATTGAGTCAGGAAGGAAAACCAGTAGCTTTTCATAGTGAGAAACTTAGTGATGCAAAGAAAAAGTATTCCTCTTATGATTTGGAATTGTATGCATTAGTGCAAGCACTAAGGAAATGGAGACATTATCTCCTTCCCAAAGAATTTTTTATCTTTACCGACAATCAGGCTTTGAGTTTTCTAAGTTCACAAGATGAACTAAGTCATAAGCACATGAAATGGGTGGAATACATCCAAGACTTTGCCTTCACAATAAATCATAAGAAGGGAGTGCAGAATAAGGTGGTAGATGCATTAAGTAGAAGGTTACTCATAGTGCCAGAAGTTCAGCTAAGAAGCATTGGCATTGAAAGCTTCAAAGATCTGTATCAAGCAGATGAAGACTTTGCAACAGCATACAAGGTATGTCACGAATATCATAATCATTTTCATAGTGAATATTTAGAGTATACTCTTCAAGAAGGTCTTCCATTTAAGGGAGGAAAACTTTGTGTACCAAGAGGTTCCATGAGAGAGCATGTAGTACATGAAAATCATAATGGTTCCTTAAGTGGACATTTTGGGCTGAATAAGACTCTAGAATTGGTCAAGAGGTATTACTATTGGCCAAGAATGAATTGGGACGTCCAAAAGTATGTAGAGACTTGTCTAGTTTGTCAGAAGGAAAAAGGGACTTCATCCAATTTAGGATTGTATCAGCCCCTTCCTATCCCAAATAGACCTTGGGAATGCCTTAGTATGGATTTTGTTGTTGGACTACCAAAGACCAAGCAAGGAATGGACAACATCTTTGTAATTGCTGACAGGTTCAGCAAGATGGCTCATTTTGTACCATGCAAGACCACACATGATGCTTGTTACATAGCTAATCTATTATTTAGAGAAGCAGTCTGGATACATGTATTACCTTTGAGTATTATGTCAGATAGAGACTCCAAGTTTATGAGTCATTTTTGGAAAACTTTGTGGCAGAAGCTCAGTACAAATCTTTCTTTTAGGTCAGCCTATCACCCACAAACCGATGGTTAGACTGAAGTGGTGAACCAAAGCTTAGGTAATCTTTTGAGATGCCTTACCAAGGAGTATGGACAATCATGGGATCGTTTACTTGCTCAAGAAGAATTTGCCTACAATGATACAGTTAATAGGTCCACAGGAAAGAGCCCTTTTGAAATAGTGTATGGGATTCATCCAAGGGGTATATGTGAATTAAGGGATCTTGGTGGAAACACAGAGAGGGGTGGGTATGCTAAAGCTTTTTCTCAATCCATGAAGGAGGTCCATGACTTAGTCAAAGAAGAATTGGTACATAGTACCACTCATATCAAGCAAAAGGTAGATGCAAGGAAAAGAGATGTTCAATTTCTGGTTGGAGATTTGGTCATGGTGCACCTCAATAAAGAAAGGTTGCAGAAAGGAGTTCCAAGTAAACTTTAGATGGGGAAAATAGGCCTTTGTGCAATATTGGAAAAATATGGGTCTAATGCTTATAAAGTTGATCTTCCTAAAGACATAGGATTATCTCCTATTTTCAATGTGGCAAATTTGGTATCCTGTAAAGGTCCAATTCTAGAAGGAGATTCTAATCTCATAGGAGATACTAAGGATCTCAAAGCACTTAAACTTCCTATTACACCACAACTGAAGGCAAACACTATTCTAAATTCAAGAGTTTCCAAGCAGACTAGACGATAGGCCTATATGGAACATCTGGTCAAATGGAAAGGAAAAGCTGATTTAGAGGCTACATGGGTACAAGAAACCAATTTTAAGAAGTTAGGCGTCAATCCTGACTTACTCCAATCACCTACAAGTTGATTTATTTTTGTTTGGGGAGTATGGTTCAGGAGCACCTGAGGTTAGGAACATTTCCAGGATAGAAGGTATTTTTAGTTTGTAAGTCGCTTTGTTCTACCATCCTTGTAATGACTAAGGTCAATTGGCGAGCAAACACCATAATTTCTTAGGTAGTTGTTTCCTAGTTAATATGTGTGTTGAGGTATCTTATAAACCTCTGGAAATGAAACAAGGCTCTAGCAACCAAAGATTGATGTTTTTCAGTCAAGTAATACTGATGCTCAGGAATCTCCATTGACATTGTCTCTTGGGAACATCCATCAGTGTGTGTCTGTCGGTAATGTTCCTTGGGAACATCTATCAGTTTGTGTTTTTCGGTGATGCCTATTAGTGATGTCAGTCGGCATCTATGTTTTTTTTTGGGTTTGTGATCTATCGCTTGGGGTTGGAAACCAACGATGTTTCTGTTGCTCAAAAAAGTCAACACTGGTGCTCGGTAATGTTGCTTAACGACCCAGGATACATGAGATGTGACGTTGTGACCAGCTGGGTCATTTGCAACGGCTCTCTACATGTATTTTTTGCTTGAAATGATTAGGGGCACCTATTCCTATTCTAAAAGGGTCATTTATTGCTCAATCTTGCTGCCTTTGTAGGGTGGTTAAAGTCATCCACGAGTATCAGATATTTTGGAGATATTTTGATGGATGTATATATAATAGAAAGGATTTTGTGATAGATATAGATGGAGATAGAAAGACATATAGAGAGGACATCTTCTTTGTAATGGATTATTTTTTTTGAATATAGAGAACATTGATATTTGATGGATTCCATGTGTAGTCTGTATTGTTGTGTTCTCCAGGTTAAACCCATCGGTTTAGCTTGGAAGATGAACCATCCCAATAGGTTCTATAGCATGAAATGGTAGTTTTATGGTGTAATCCTAGTCTAGGGCACTTGAGGTGAAGATCTTAGTGACTTCCTCAACCTAGGGTAAGATAATATCCTATAAGGTCTGTGCGAGAGACCTTAGAGTAGAGTCAAGATGACTCTCGGTAACAACTGGACTTGGGCTCTACATCATTAGTTAATACTGGAATGCATGATCATTTATCTACATGGATACATTACATAATCTATAGTTTAATTTAATTAAGAAACATTTTAAATAAATCAAATTTATATCATTTTAATCATTATATCATTGGTTCCCAAATCAATCATAATGGCATTAAAATTAGATATATACAATCATCCTGATTTTTCATTATTTTAATCATAAGAAAAAATTAGGCAATGTTTGTGGAATCAAAGTAACTACAAGCATGTAATACATCCAAAAATTTGTTTCTTGAACCTATGTAGCCTCTGAATCAGCTTTTCCTTTCCATTTGACCAGATGTTCCATATGGTTTGTCGTCTAGTCTGCTTGGCAACTCTTGAATTCAGAATTGTGTCTGCCTTCAGTTGTGGTGTAATAGGAATTTTAAGTGCTTTGAGATCCTTAGTATCTCCTGTGAGATCAGAATATCCTTCTAGAATTAGACCTTTATCAGATACCAAATCTGCCACATTGAAACTAGGAGATAATCCTATGTCTTCAGGAAGATCAACTTTATAAGCATTAGACCCATATTTTTCCACTATTGCACAAAGGCCTATTTTCCTCATCTGAAGTTTACTTGGAACTCCTTTCTACAACCTTGCTTTATTGAGGTGTTTCATGACCAAATCTCCCACCAAAAATTGAACATCTCTTTTCCTTACATCTTCCTTTTGCTTGATATGAGTGGTACTCTGTACCAATGCTTCTTTGACTGAGTCATGGACCTCCTTCATGGATTGATAACAATCTTTAGAATACCCACTCCTCTCTATGTTTCCACTGAGATCCCTTAATTCACATATACCCCTGGGATGAATCCCATACACTATTTCAAAAGGGCTCTTTCCTATGGACCTATTAACTGTATCATTGTAGGCAAATTCTACTTGAGCAAGTAAACAATCCCATGATTGTCCATACTCCTTGGTAAGGCATCTCAAAATATTACCTAAGCTTTGATTCACCACTTTAGTCTAACCATCAGTTTGTGGGTGATAGGCTGAGCTAAAAGAAAGATTTGTACCGAGCTTCTGCCACAAAGTTTTCAAAAAATGACTCATAAACTTGGAGTCTCTATTTGACATAATACTCAAAGGTAATACATGTATCTAGACTGCTTCTACAAAGAACAGATTAGCTATGTAACAAGCATCATGTGTGGTCTTGCATGGTACAAAATGAGCCATCTTACTGAACCTGTCAGCAATTACAAAGATGTTGTCCATTCCTTGCTTGGTCTTTGGTAGTCCAACAACAAAATCCATACTAAGGCATTCCCATGGTCTATTTGGGATAGGAAGGGGCTGATACAATCCTAAATTAGATGAAGGCCCTTTTGCCTTCTGAAAAACTAGACAAGTCTCTACATACTTTTGGACGTCCCAATTCATTCTTGGCCAATAGTAATACCTCTTGACCAATTCTAGAGTCTTATTCAGCCCAAAATGTCCACTTAAGGAACCATTATGCTTTTCCTGTACTAGATTCTCTCTCATGGAACCTCTTGGTACAAAAATTTTTCCTCCCTTAAATGGAAGACCTTCTTGAAGAGTATACTCTAAATATTCACTATGAAAATGATTATGATATTCTTGACATACCTTGTATGCTGTTGCAAAGTCTTCATCTGCTTGATACAGATCTTTGAAGCTTTCAATGCCAATGCTTCTTAGCTGAAATTCTTGCACTGTGAGTAACCTTCTACTTAATGCATCTGCCACCTTATTCTGCACTCCCTTCTTATGCTTTATTGTGAAGGTAAAGTCTTGGATGTATTCCACCCATTTCATGTGCTTATGACTTAGTTTATCTTGTGAACTTAGAAAACTCAAAGCCTGATTGTGGGTAAAGACAACAAATTCTTTGGGAATGAGATAATGTCTCCATTTCCTTAGTGCTTTCACTAATGCATACAATTCCAAATCATATGAGGAATACTTTTTCTTTATATCACTAAGTTTCTCACTATGAAAAGCTACTGGTTTTCCTTCTTGACTCAATACTGCACCGACAACAATATTACTAGCGTCACATTCCACAGTAAACAATTTGTCAAAACTAGCAAGTGTCAAAATTGTTTGAGTCACTATTCTCTTCTTCAGATGCTCAAATCCTTCATCATCCTTCTCATTCCATTGGAACTTGGCTTTCATACCTCCTTTTATGGTATCTAAAATAGGTGCACTAACCTCACTGAACTGTTTGATAAATTTTCAATAAAATTGTGCCAAACCATGGAAGCTTCTTACCTCCATAGCTGATTTTGGTGTAGGAAAATTCAATATTCCTTCCACCTTGCATACATCCATCTTCAAGTTACGTTCTGAAATAACAAAACTGAGATATACCAATTCTTGCTTCATGAACTCACTCTTCTTCAAATTGATTGTCAATTTTTCTTCATGTAATCTCTACATTACCAATTGCAAATGTCTAAGATGATCCTCTTTTGTCTTGATAAACACCAGGATGTCATCAAAGTACACTACAACCCATTTTCCAATGAATTCCTTCAAAACCTCATTCATTAATCTCATAAATGTTCTTGGGGCATTTGACAACCCAAAAGGCATAACTAGCCATTCATACAATCCCTCTGTAGTCTTAAAAGTTGTCTTCCACTCATGTCCCCCTTTAATTCTTATCTGATGGTATCCACTCTTAAGATCTATCTTGGATTAATATCTAGGTCCACCAAGAAAATCCATCAAATCTTCTATCCTAGGTATTGGGAACCTATGCCAGATAGTAATCCTGTTTATAGCCCTGGAATTAGTACACAACCTCCAAGTACCATTTTTCTTTGGGGTTAAGACTGTGGGAACAACACAAGGACTTATGCTCTCTCTAATCAACCCTTGGTCAATTAGTTCTTGGATTTGGTTAGAAATCTCTACATTTTTTTATGGAGTCATCTTATAAGCAGCTTTATTTGGAAGTGAGGCTCTTGGAATGAAGTCAATTTGATGACTAATAGATCGTGGTAGGGTAGCTGGTTGACCATCACTAACTATGGATTGGTATTGAGTTAAAAACCTTTGGATCTCTAAAGGAAACTCTTCCTTCTAATTTCCCTTCTCACCTTTTGGTTTTAGAACCAAAGCAAAGCCTACTCCATCTTCTTCCAATGTTTTTAGGAATTCTGTCTCACTGACCAATAGTAGGTTGGGACCTCTTTTTGCTGCCTTTTCTTCTTCCAAGATTGACTGTACTCTGAAAGTGATTCCATCTTTCTCGAAGGAATAGGAGTTCTTAGCTCCATTGTGGACTGCACTTCGGTCATACTACCAAGGTCTACCTAATAGAAGATGACACACATCCATGGGTAGGATATCACACAAAATTATATCCTTATACCTCCCTATGGACAACTCTACCCAAGCTTGTTCATTGACTATTACATGTTGATCTCTATTCAACCAAGTAACTTTATAAGGATTAGTGTGAGGAATTAGTGTCAATTTTAACTTCTCAATAGCTTCTATAGAAAAAATATTATCAGTAGATACTAAATCTATGATAACTTTACAAACCTTACTAGGTATTTTCTAATTGACTCAAAACAAAGATCTTCTTTGGCTTGGCTCTTCCTTGATGAGCTCTTTTAGGAGTGTTCTCTGAACCATCAAATTCTCTCCCATCTCTAATCCTATGGAGAAATCTATAGTCTTACTGTTAGAAGACTCTTCTTGCACATAGTTAGCTCTTTTCTCTCCTCCTTGGGAAGTAGAGCTCTTTGCAAGACACCGATATGCAGGATGACCAAGTTGCTAACAATTATAGCACTTCATAGAAGATAAATAAGATCCTCTTCCTTGGCCATCAATCCTTCCTCATGAATTTTTATTTGTGCCTCTTCCTCTTTTGTAACCACCTCTAGTGTTACTAGATTCTCCCTGATTCTCGGTGAGTTTATTCTCACTCTGATTCTTAGCTTTAGGATTTATTCCTCCATATCCTCCTCTATAACCTATATTGCCTCTTCCTCTGCCTCTACTATTTGAGTCCTATTTCTTTTTGTACTTATCTTCCACTTTAAGGGCTAATTGATAGCATTGTTGGACAGTCTCAGGGCTTGAGAGACTAATTTCTTCTTGAATGCTCCATTTGAGGTCATTCTGATATCTTGCCACTTTTAGGCTTTCTTCTTCCATCACATGGGACCTTAAGCATAGCTTATGGAATTATTTTGTATAGGCACTGACCTCTAAGTCTTTCTACCTCAAATTCTACCTTTTCTTATGCAGCTACACTTCATAATCATCAGGTAGGTAAGTTTCCTTCATCTTTGCCACCATACCTCTCCAACTGGTTATGTGGTTCTTGCCTCCCTTTGCCCTTTCATCTTGAACAAATTTCCACCAAGTGAGAGCAGTTCCTCTCAATATTGTCTTGGCTATTCTAAATTTTTGGGCTTCGGTCACATTATCACAATCAAAGTGATTTTCAAGACCTTCTATCCATTCCGTGATTAATTCTAGATCCATTTTGCCACTAAATAGAGGCACACCATCTAAGGACTTACCACTCATTGAATTTAATGATTTCAAGAATGGTTATTCTTGAAGTACAGGGTCTAGCTCTGGGATCATGTCCTCCTCGGCCACTTGTTTGCCCTTCTCATCAGCTTCCCTCATTAGTTCACTGACTGCTGTAGTTCAAAGCTGCACTTCTTCCAGCTTGCATGCCATTTCGGCTAACTGTTCCTTCAGGAGTTTGTTCTCCTCTCTCTTCTCATCCACATTTATTTATGGCTTTGTGTTGGTCACCATTTTTGGATGAATTTACAGACTTCTAAAAATCACACCCAAACAACACAAGCCCAATTCTCAAACTTCACTCTAATACCAATCTGATGTAGAGCCAGGTCCAGTTGTTACCAAGAGTCAGCTTGAATCTGCTGTAAGGTCTCTTTCACAGACCTTATATGGTATTATCTTACCCTAGCTTGATGAAGTCACTAAGATCTTCACCTCAAGTGCCCTAGACTAGGCTTACACCATAAAGCTACTATTTCATGCTATAGAACCTATTAGGATGGGTTCATCTTCCAAGCTAAATCGACGAGTTTAACCTGAAGAACACAACAATACACACTACACATGGAATCCATCAAATATCAATGTTCTTTGTATTCACAAGAACTAATCTATTACAAAGAAGATGTCATCTCTATATCTCTTTCTATCTCCATCTATATCTATCACAAAAGTCTTTCAGCTATATGTAGATCCATCGAAATATCTCCAAAATATATGATACTCGTGGATGACTTCAACCACCCTACATAGGTGGAAAGATTAAGCAATAAATGACCCTTTCAGAATAGGAACAGGTGCCCCTAATCATTTCAAGAAAAAATGACACATAGAGAGCCGTTGCAAATGACCCAGCTGGTCACAACGTCACATCCCACGTATCCTAGGTTGTTAACCAACATTACCGAGCACCAGTGTTGACTTTTTTGAACAAAAAAAACATTGTCAGTTTCCAACCCTAAATGCTAGATCACAAACCTAAAAAAAAACATAGACACCGACCGAAATCACTGACGGGCATCACCGATGAACACAAACTGACAGATGTTCCCAAGGAACATTACCGACAGACACACACCAATGGATGTTCCCAAGAGATAGTGCCAATAGAGATTCCCCAGCATCAGTATTACTTGACTACAAAACATCAATCTTTGGTTGCTAGAGCCTTGTTGCATTTCTAGTGGTTTAAAAGATACCTCAACACATATTAACTAGGAAACAACTACCTAAGAAACTATGGTGTTTTCTCACTGATTGACCTTAGTCATTACAAAGATGGTAGAACAAAGCACCTTACAAACTGAAAATACCTTCTATCCTGGAAATGTTCCTAACCTTAGGTGCTCTTGCTCCAACTAAACACAAATTTATCAAACATGGAACATGGAAAGAATTAAGAAGTATGCTAATACCATTAGGCAATATCTTAATAAGAAATGGAAAAGACATCGCACAAATTAATTCATGACAAAATGAATGTATGTAATTTTTTTCATGAACAAAGCAATATATGAAATAGAAAATAAATCACTTAACTATCTTACACACATGATTTAATGAAGAAACATTAACATACTACTTAATCTGAAAAATGAGAGAGAGAGAGAGAATTTATAGGGTCTTTAAGGGGTGAACCATCCATATTTTCTATCCTATATGAACCAAAACTATATACTTTAGTAATGATGAAGGGACCAAGCCAATTAGGGATGAATTTTCCTTTTTCTTTAAGTAGAGCATTAACATTACATTGATTTTTTTAAAGAGCTAAATCTCCTACCAAAAAAGAGTGTTCAATAACCTTTTCATATTATCGCCTCTGTAAACATTTTTTATATTCTTTAATTATTTCCAAAGCATTAATATGTTGTTTGTCAAGCATTTCAAGTTGTTGAGGGCATTTTTCTCTATAAGTGTATTTATCAATGATGCCTTTAAGATAAATTATTAGTGAGGGGATTTCCAACTCCAAAGGCATAATTACATTCGCACCATAAACTAGGTTATAAGGAGTTGTTTCTGTAGTTCTACAAATACTTATTCTATAAGCCCATAAAGCATAGGTTAACTTAGTGTGTCAATCCTTATTGTGTTTATTAACAATTTTATGAAAAATTTACTCAATTATCTTATTTTAAGATACCTAATATGAGAGTTCATGAGCAAGAGCATGAATCAAATTCTTATGATGTTGACATCTTATCACAAAAGAGAAAGAATATTGTTCCATAGTCTTCCAATAATATCACATATGAAGTAACTTGTTAACTAAAGATTTTCCACCAAAATGACCCCCACAAGAACCTGATTGAGCTTATTCAAGGGTCACAAGAATGTAATTTTTGCTAAGGCATCATAAAATAATACCATCATAAGCCTATCTATAAAGAACATTAGATAGAATAATTTATCGAGTAGATAGTTTTTGAATTTGAGCTCTAGTGTTTATTGTTTTTGATTCACGGAAAGTACTATCTTGTAAATAATTAAAGGCTAGATAATACCATTCATCTAAATCAAAAGTAAAGCCACAAGAAACATGACTATAGATTTTATAAATAAAAGTATCCACAAGGTTATATATAGTAAATTGACAACTCTCAGCATGATCATCAAATGAAATAAAAGAAGCAGCATTTTTCATCGCATCAATGTGTCTATTATCTTTCTAAAGTAGAGAGCTAATATAATAAGAACTAAATTTTTTTAGTATAGCTTAGTGATGATGTATTCAAGGATGGAGAAACCTCAAAAGACCAGTCTGATCCTTACAACCATTAAAACACAATGGAAATTTAACAAGAACAACAAGCCAACAATGAGAAAATGAGAGATTAGCCTTCACTTATGATCAGTGAATCAATTACAATAGATCTGCAATATGCAATCTCACATGCCAAACATACATGCCTGATTAAGATTAGAAATCTCTTACAAACCCTATCTAAGATACAATAGTTAATATAATGAAAAAACTCTTATCCCTTAGGAACAATTCCATAAGATTAAATAGAAACCATGACATCTAGTCAGCCTCCAAAAGATCACATTTTCCAAGAATAAGAAAATGTGTTACAACAAATAGGTCGAGACCCAAAATAACTGGAAAAAAATCCAAAGTAAATAATAAGAGATGAGATACTATAGTAAGGTTCCTCAAATGTACAAGTGAGCTATCATGATTGCACTAAAAAAAACCAACTGATAGATCAGGAAAATGATCATAAACCCAACTACAAATTGGTAACATGAAGAACAGAATAGTCTTGCAAAGAAACTATAATAACTCCTATGTGATGAAACTAAATGAGGTGTGATCATAGGAAATGATCCATCACAAAACAATGAACACTCTACCATGACCATAACCAAATACAATATGTACAAATATATCACCAATAGAAACACTAGACTGAAAGAAAAATAGACTAACAAATGAAAGAAATTGTTTTTGGTTGATGCAAGATCACTTAGATCCCAAGATGCTCCTGCATAAAACACCCTGAGTAATTGAAAAGTGAGTCCCTCACTTTTTTGGAGCTAAAGTAAAACCAAATAGGTCAACCTCAGCCTAATAAATTCATGAAGAATCCTCCACTAGTCTATCATTCTACTTGAAAAGATATTCCATATACTGCTTACCTCTTTTGCTACGACCAACTCTATTATCCAAAATCTTCTCTATTTATTCCAAATGCTTCTTAGGATACTATTGTCCAATCTCCAACTCCTCAATACCATCACCATCTAACTTATGATATTCATAAAAACTGACAACATTGAAAACTGGTGATAGATCCATATCCTTAGGTAATTCCACTTCATATGCATTCCCTGAATCAAATCTCCTCAAGATCTTACAAGGACCAAACTTATTCATCTTCAACTTATTATAAGTACCAATATGAAATATATCCTTTTGTAAGTACACCATAACTTTATCTCCCACTTGAAATTCCTTATGTCTCCTCTTCCTATCTACTCTCCTTTTATAAACTTGGTTCATTTCCTCCAAATTATGTCTCACTCCTTCATGTAATGACTTCGTAACCTCAAAACACTATTCTCCTTCAACACTTGTCTTAACTTCATGACTAATATCCCTAAATTCTACCACTCCCTTAGGATTAAAACCAGTAACCAATTCAAATGGTGTCTTCCTTATGCTCCTATATGTTCCTCTTTTATTTTATTTGAGATCAAGATGTCATCCAAATACATAATGACAAAATTACCCAAAAATTTATTCAAGACTTCATTCAGTAACCTCACAAAAGTACTAGGTGTGTTAGATAATCCAAATGGCATTACCAACCACTCATAAAATCCTTCATTTTTCTTAAATATAGTCTTCCACTCATAACCTTCTTTGATTCTAATTTGATGATATCCACTCTTCAAGTCAATCTTGGTAAAATACTTAGCTCCACTAAAAAAACCCATCAAATCAACAATTCTTAGCAAAGGAAACTTGTCTTAATTATATTCTAATTAATGGCTCTTGAATCGGTACACATCCTCCATTTTCCATCTTTCTTAGGTGATAATATAACAGATACTACACATGGACTCATACTTTCTCTGATCAACCCTCTCTATAGAAAATCTTGAACTTTCCTATTGAGTTCTTTATTCTCTTTCAGTGTCATCCTATATGCTACTTTATTTGGTAAACTAGCTCCTGGTATCAAATCCATGCAATGACTAATACTCCTTAGCGGTGGTAATCCATCAGGTACATTATCAGATATGATGTCAGCATACTCATTCAACAATCTAGAGATTTCCTTAGGATGATATTATATGAAATCAATCTCCTTAGACTCCTTAGGTACTAAAGAAAAAGACACATTATTGTGTCTAATGCTATCCAAAAACTTCCTGCCATCTACCAAACAGATTCATGCACTGGTACATACTTCACTCTTAAGAGGTTCCTCTAAAGGAAACAAATTTTGTTTCATCCCATTATCAACAATAGTGTAAACATTTCTTGTACCATCATGTATGGCTTTCCTATCATACATCCATGGTCCACTCAACAAGATATGACACACATCCATAGGCATAATATCATACAAAACCTCCTCATAATGCTTCGCAATCTTAAATTTAACTAGGCATTGTTCACTTACCAATACCCTATATTTACCTTGGATCCATGCAATCTGATATGGCTTAGGATGTTTCATCCTTTGCATCTTTAGTCTGTCAACTAATTCCTCTGAAGCAAGATTATCAGATCTTCCATTGTCTATGACAACATTAAACACCTTGTTTTGTACCTTACTCCCACGTGATGAAACTAAATGAGGTGTGATCATAGGAAATGATCCATCACAAAGCCACGAACACTCTACCATGACTACAACCAAAAATAACAAGTACATATCTATTACCAATAGAAAAACCAGACTATAAGCAAATGTTTTTGGTTGATGCAAGATCACTTAGGTCCCAAGATGCTCCTGCATCAAGTGAAAAGGAAGTTAATATGGTAGGATAGATGAATTGTCTTCCCTAAAGGATACATTATTATAACACCAACATCAGAACTAGTTTGACATTTAGATCCATCAAAGTATGACTCCCAAGTGTCATCAATATCTATGGAAAGAAAAAATTCATTAGGAAAAGTAGTTGGATTATAAGTATTATCAGGTGAAGGAGCCTCAACCAAATGATCAGTTACAGCTTGTCCTTTGATTGTTTTTTGAGAAATAAATTTGAGATAAAATTCACTTAGCATAATCACCCATTTTGTAAGACATCTAGAAAGATCGGTCCTAGAGAAAATATTCTTTAAAGGATCAAACTTTTTGATAACATGAATTTGAGATTTAAGGAGATAATGCCTTAATTTTTTAGTAGAAAATACCAAAGTAAGGCATTGATTTTTTATCGAAGGGTATCAAATTTCATAGTCAAGCAAGTATGACTTATGTAATACATAGGCCACTCTTTTCCATTTTGATCATGTTGAGCTAAGTTAGCCGCAAGAGCATGAGAAGAAGCAGAAGTGTAGAACAAATGGTTGATCAGGTAAAGTTGGCAGCAATATAGAGGATTAGTAAAATGTTATTTACATTCCTCAAAAGCCTCTTTTTTAATTAGTCTTTGTTCCATGAAAAGGTGTTATCTTTCTTTTATAAATGTATATAAATGCATAAATATTTATAAATGTTTACAAATGTGTATAAATATTTGTAAATGTTTATAAATGTCTATAAACAAATATGAATGTTTATAAATATGCATAAATATTTATAAATGTTTAAAAATATGTATAAATATTTGTAAATGTTTATAAAGGTGTATTAACATATATAAATATTTACAAATGTGTATAAATATTATAAATCTGTATAAATATTTACATGTGTTTATAAATGTGTAAAAGTATTTATAAATGTCTATAAATATTTATAAATGTGTATAAATATTTATAAACATTTATAAACATGTGTAAATGTGTATAATTATATATAAACATATATAACTATATATATAAATATCTATAAATATATATAAATGTGTATAAATATTGAGGAGCCAAAAAACTTAGTTTTCAACTTAGAGGTTGCTGACGTACATGGCCTCTCGGCCTGATGAGCATTCAATGTAGTCCCTATTTATCTACCCTAAACCTAACTATGGCTACTCATTCTCCTGATGCGGGTTCTGACGACTGTGGTAAGACTTTTAAGAAAGCGCTGAGCGAGGAAGCAGTTATACAGCAGGAGGAAAAATTCATTATTGATGACGGACAAGCAGCCCGAGTAGGAGGAGGAACCAACAATGGAGTTAATAAATCTAGTCCTACTATTGTATGTATCATTAAGACTAATTATTATATGTCAATTTCTATAGAGAAAGAGAAGGATTCTCTTAGGAATACTACAATTTTTCTAGTAGCCCAAGATGTTCATAGACTCCTGTCGAGAACATTCCTCAATGACTGGCTTCACAATATTTGGGGGAGAAAAATTGGGTACCATTTCTCCTTTCTTTGAATGGTCTAGAAAGTAATTTTTCCAATATTCCTTAAAAACCCAAAATCCCAGAAGGAGATCATTACCAGACAATTTTGGAAGATCGACAATTCCAACTTTAGGGCATTGCCATGGACGCCTGACGCTACCCATAACAAAGTATTGGATCTTTCAAACCCCCGCTAGATTACCCTAGGTAGAATCCCACCACTCCTATGGAACATTATCCCTAAATCCCTAGAACCCTTCAACATGGTCCTTAGAGTTGACAAAACTGATGTGCTTCTTCCCCACACAGATGCTAGAGTTTTGATCACGATAAACCTAGGGATTGACCTCCTAGGAGAAATTGTTTTTGACCTAGATGGACACAACTATAATTCCCCAATCTCCTTCATAGGAGGACTTAATTCATGCTTCCTATGCAGAAGGGAAGGCCACATGAGGCATGAGTGCCAAATATTGAATAAAAGGAAGATTACCCTAAAAACTAATGCAGGGAGAAAGGTTGTCCCTAAACCAGCCAGTGATAAAATAGACTCTCATGCTCCCAATCCTGGGAGTTCTAAAAACCTTGATGTTAGTATCCTGGTGTCATTCAATTCTATTGAAACATCCTTTAATGCACTCAAGAGGACCTTCAATAATGAGACTTGTTGGATCCCTCCCTCTAATACAAGATTTGAAGAGTTAATTGACCTCCCACAAGTTGAGAACCTAGAATTTGAGTTGAAGCTGGATAATCCCGCACACAACCAAAGAAGCTTGAACTCCAAACAAATTATCCTTAAAAATATTAAGAAGATATTGATCCACACAAAGAGTTCTCCTAATCCTCCATGTAGAGACTCTGGGTCATCCAATTCAGAGTGTACGAACCAGAACTTAGAGAATTCAACTAATAGTTGTGCAGATGGTGCTTTGGAAGCCATCAGGGATACCTATGACAAGGATGATAGGATTAACAATGTTTTTATTATAGTAATCCCTGCCCCTACAAACCACGGGCCTCCTAAGGTTGAGAACCCTCCCCTTCCTATCAAGAACCTCTCAGAGGATGAGAAGTGGGACTCCCCTAAGGATTATAGGGAGGCTGAAGAATTGGAGGAAGGGGGGATTAAAGAGATGGAGTTGGCCATAGTAACTTTTGAAGGCAATGGTCCTTCTGAATATACCTTCAAGGTTAAGAAGAATCTCATAAAACCCCAATCCAGGATGCCATTTTTGGACCAGATTGGAAGGGGGGATGTTGCTAAGGAAGATGAAGGGAATCCCAAGGTTAAAAGGAAGAGAGGCAGACCTCCCAATAATATCTCTAGTATCAAGCCAGTGAAAATACAAAAGAGAAGTCTTCCCAATTGTTTTAAGAGATTCCAAGCTCCCATGGAAGAGGACTCCTAATAATGAAATGGACATTAAAATCACATCTTGGAATGTGAGGGGACTAGAGTCCCCAGACAGGAAGTATGTAGTCAAGAGATTCATTAGAATTCAAAAAGGAGTTGAATTCCTATTGCTCCAATAAATCAAAGCAGTAGGATTTTCCTTGGATGTTGCCTTAATGTGCATATGGTAAGATGCCAGGAGTGTGTTTACCAATAATCAAAAAGGTAAGGGAGGGAGTGCCATACTTATACATCCTAGATGGGCTAATAAAGTCATAGAATGGGGGTGTTCCCCATGTGATAGGATTGTTTGGGTCAGCCTTATGCATAACAATTTTGAATTTGGAATTTGTTCAGTTTATGCACCAAATGATCACTATGATAGAATTAAAATATGGGAGTGGATGTGAAACATGAAGGATATTCCTTGGGTTTTAGCCGGGGACTTGAACATGGTGGATTCCCCCTAGGATAAAGGAGGTGGGACTAGGATGGAGTGGAAAGCCAATGAGAAGTATTTATGGACTAAAATGACTACTAAGCTCAGAATTTTTGACCCCCTAGCAGGATAGAGAAAATAATTCCAAGGAATTTGGCATACTTGGTCTAACTACCAGAAGGGAAACAAAAGGATATACTACATGCTATATAGAGTATATGTCAATAAAGAATTCTTCAGTTTTAGGAAGGAGAGTAGTGGAGACTGTGTAAGAGTGGTCCCCTACTCCCTATCGAACCACCACCCTATAGTAAGTTCTATATTTCAAATAGGGAGCTCCCCTATCACCAAAAGAGGAGGGCACTCCTTTGCCCTTAATACAACATTATTGAGGAACAAGGAAATCAAGGCTGCTATCCTCATAATTAGATGGTTCAACCATGGGGTGACCAGGCATTAGAGTGCTATCAATAGATGGAACTAATGCACTAATAGTTGGAAAACTGTGTTCCAAGTGGTTGGGAAGAAAAGGGCTAAAGACTCAAGGAGAGTGGAATCAGAGCTATAGACTAAACTTTGTCAAGAAGAACACAAATTCCAATTGGATCCAACCAATGGAGAAGCTAGACTCAATCAAGTTTGGGCTAGAGACTCATTAAGGAAAGTGCAGCAACACAAGATCATTGGTGCTAAGATTAGGGCTCGAGACAACTGGCTAAACAAAGGGGACATGGGATCAAGATTCTTCTTCCAACCCCTAAAGGATAAGGAGGCTAAGAATAGCATTGAGTGCATATGTCTGGAATATGACACCCTAACCTCTCAGGAAGGCATCCTTCAAGATTTTTTAGACTACTATAACAAATTGTTTGCATCAGAAGAGTCAAGCATAGATATGGTGGAGAGGAGTAACAAGATCAAGAATATCATCCCTCAACTCAAGGAGGAAGACTCAGCATCTTTGATCAGGTTGATCTTAGTGGAGGATATTAATGATGCCATAGAACACATGAGCAATAAGAAATCCCCTGGCCCAGATGGGCTTCCTATTAAATTCTACAAGGACAACATAGAATGGATTAGGCAGGACCTATTACAAGTATATAAGGAGGCTTTTGTGATAGGCTCCCTAGGATCATAAATCAATACTGGCTGCATCAAACTTATACCCAAGGTGGGGGATAAAACCCTGATTAAGAATTGGCAACTTATTACCCTCCTAAATGTGTCCTACAAAATCTTGGCCAAAGTTCTTCCAAGGAGACTGGTAGATATCCTTCTAAAAGTGATTAGCCCCACTGAAGGGGAGGTACATATTGGAGAACCTTATTACCTATTGGGAGACTATGGAATGGGAAAAAATATCTAAACAATAGGTCAGTATTCTCTTGATTGACTATGAGAAGGCATATGATAGGATTGAATGGCAGTTTATTGCCACAATGTTGGAAGCTTTGAGATTTCCCATAGAATTCATTCACATAGTGCTCAATCTAATGAAGGGTGATACTGCTATAGTAGAAGTGAATAGGATGAGATCTGAACCCTTTCCCTTAACCAGATCTATAGGAAAACATTGCCCACTAGCCTCGGCCTTATTTTTCATAGCAGCAAACTCCTTATTCTACATTCTTAGAGACAACTCCATCTCCCCAAAGGTTATGGGAGTCAGACTACCAAATGACGAGGAACTTGTTGGAAAGTTGACTTCTTGAGGATGCATGACTCATTTTGTGTTGTCATCATGGCAACAAAGTCATGTTTAGTTTCTCTCATGAAAGACAAAATGACTAAGTATGGAAAAGAGGGCAGACAAAGATATTTAGCGATCAACACATCAGCACATGTGTGAGAGATTGAGTCAGCGTATGCACATTTAGATATATGTTCTATGACATGTGTACATGCTACATCCAGAAATGCATAGTATAGAACAATTGTATGGCAAAGTTACATGCAGATCAGTAGACTAGTAGTCCAGAAGACAGAGCATGGAAGCCGACTAGTGTTTTGATCAATGTGAATTATTTTGTTATGTAATGGCTAAGATCCTTTGGTTATATTTTTGTAATGATTTAATTAGAATTTTAGTAAACACACTTGAGCTGACTTGTTTAGAAGCATTGTGTATTTGGTTTTAGGGCCAAATAGAGTCTTGTTTTGAGTCGCGCCTATTCGGATATGAACATATAAGTATGTAATGTAAAGTTATGTTACAAGTGTCGATTATTATGTAAGAGGAAGATATAGAAGAGTAGTAAGATGAAGTTAGTATATGATATATCTCTTTAAAAGACTAAGAGCATTTGCACATACATGGAACTAATCAGACAGCAGTGTCATCACAGCAGTTCATGTTGATATAGTGTATATCATCTTTTCAGAAGGTTGTAGCCTTCATCCTATTGGGCAGTGAGCCATATACCTTTAACAGGGTTTTGTAAAAGACTCCTAATAGGGTCAGACCTTTAACTAGGTCATTGTACTCATATTGTAAAGATTGCTTCTAACAGGGAAAAGGAACTTTAATAGGTTCATTATACCTAGTACAATATTTGTGGGTGCTAATTCCCACTGGGGTTTTCCTCTGATCAAGGTTTCCCTATAATCATATCTTGTGTTATGAGTTCTTACGTTAAGCTTCATTCAATGTATGTTTGATTTATGTTTAAGTTGCTGAAAAGTAATTAATAGACAAACATTGATTCACCCCCCCCCCCCTCTCAATGTTTCTAACAATTGGTATCAGAGCTCTGG
>MU223147.1:321039-334262 GCA_018584345.1 Thuja plicata
ATTGATAACCCTATTTTTGAATACTCTAATGCGCATGAGTTTGATGAGCCAGAATGGGTGAAGATTTTGCTAAGAAAAATACATGATGATCTTTACTGGATTGGTGAGGTTCCTGTGTGCATCACTATAGACCTAATCCATGAATTAACTAGACTTCCCAAGACTAGACCAGTTTTTCCTACTGGCATGGATGTCAAGAAGAAAATTGAACAAGTTTGCCTATCTAGAAGTGACAACGCGGAATGACAGTTGACCCTATCAAAGAAGATGACATAAAACTTCTAACTATGATACTTGGGTATAAGTTTCAGCAAGAAAGTAGGTTGAAAAGTGTCTCTATAGCAACAATCCTAGCAGCTATCAGAATAGTAAAGGATAACACTCAATACAACCTATGTGAGATCTTGCGTGCTCAATTAATTGACAACATTCGAATCATCAAGCATGACAGGAGAAAGACATTCAGGTTTGGATCTTTGATCATCTACTTGTATTTCCATATTTTTGGAAAGGTTGCAAACCTTTACCTAGACAAGAGAAAACCTACAATGTCTCAGATTTCTCTTAAGGCCACTTTAGAGAGCAGTGTAAGGGACACCATGGATATGGATATCAAGACATTTAGGATCAAGATGCAAAAAAGGTTCAGATTATCTGAGAAGATAGTTGACAATTATAAGGATACCATATGCTTCATGGTAGAAACATATTGCACTTGCACGGAGGCTGTCAAACCTAGAACCAAATGGATTCATCCTCTTGGTTATGAAGTGGAAGAACATGTGTTAGAAGGATATGCACAAGTTCTATTGTCTGCGCCCAAAGATCCTAATGAGCCTAGGTGGGGCACTTACAGAGAGAAGACTAATGAAGTGGATACTATCTTGCACAGTGCTGATAACAAAAGGAAAGCATCCAGAATTACATATAACATACTAAAAGTTCATGGAGTCACTCAAGAAGATCTTGACAAAGCTAGATAAGCCAAGATAGCAAAAGAACTTGAGAAGATCGAGATCCAAAAGAAGAAGAAAGTAGAAAGCACCTCTGCTCCCTCTACCATTATTGATCTAGACTCATCTCCACCTTCTATACCAAGCAAGAAGACTAGAGGAAGAAAACATGCACCCACAAATCATCCATCATCAAGGAACACTCAGAGCAAAGCAAGGAATACTCAAGCTCCTCCTAAGGTAGGATTTAGACCTAGTCTAAATTATTTGAAGAATAGTATTGTAAATGAAGGGATATTACATACACTTTCTAAAGTCTATGACAAGTATCAAGAGATGGATAAGATTGAGATACATTCTATGATCATATCTCATATGATCAAGTTTAAGAAGTCTATTCTTGAACTCAAAACAGTGATACCGGATAAGTTATGGAACATACTGGAGATCATGAAAAAAAATGCAATAGAGGAAGACTTGAGGATTAGAGAAGAAACATTGGATACTCTTCTCCCTGTGTGCTCACATGATGAGAAGGCTATTCTATTAGATCTGGTGAAGCCTCATCTCAGAACCAAGACAAGGACCTTACAGATTATGAACAAAGAGTATGAGAAGATTGGTAAAGAGACTGAAAAGGCATTTGCACAAGTATTTATGGATAGACACATGTATCCATCAATGACACCTACAACAAAGGTAACTCCAAATCCTCCCAAATAGGTTATAGAACTAGTGATACAGAAAGCACCTATGACAGGTCCACAAGTTTTAGCACCCATAGTGACATTAACTTCTGAAATAGAAAAAGACTCAGAAGATACTATAGTAGTTGATAATATCAAGATATCCATGACAACATTTGAAAAAGATATGGACAAAGTTGATAAAGCATTTGTAAGCACTGAAGAAATGTGCACTGATGATACATCTGCACAACAAGATGAAGTTCCCTCCAATGATCCAATTGACTTGAATGAAGAAGATAATGAGAAACCAATCAAAGAGATACCAGTAAAGATTGAATGCATGGATACCAGTCAGAATACTATATTCTCACTAGCCACTCAACCATCTACCTCATTGTTGTCAAGGTTAACTCCTGATTCAGCAAGTCTAGATGCATGGGGACAAGAACACCTAATCAAGATCAACGTTCTTTCTATGGAAAAACCAAAGGAGAAACAAGTGATGAGGAACCCTCACTTTTTGAAATTAGTAAACATATTGAATGACTTAGTACTTGCTGATAAGAAAGTAGTCAAATTCCAATCAGTTGAAGATGTGGACAATATTCTGACAAACTTTAAATCACACTTTACAAGCTTAGTAGACTTTACTACTAAAATTGCAAAAGATGAATACAAGAAGGAGAGGTTGAATGAATTGGTAAATAATTTTACCTTAGACCTAAAATCTTTGAAGATTGGGCAATCCATACTGAAAGAATTAGTAGCTAAAGGCAAGAAAGTTATAGCTAACTACATGGACAGAGTGAAGTTCACCTCTGAGCACATTAAAAAGGTAGAAGAGGTAGAGGTCATGGTGGACAGCATTAGGAAATCAGTTGAGACTTCCACACAAGACATGAACATATGCAATAATGTCTATCAAGTGCAGTTAGACAAGATTGAGAAAGCTAAGTTGGAGATCAGCAAGATAAGAGTCTGACAAACTCAGTTGAGAAATGCACTTGCGCCATCTCTAGCATTCTTAAATAAGAACATCAAACAAATTGATGCCACCTTTGTAACATATGATCAAGGTCCATGCATGGATTTGATGAAGATTCATAAACTGACTTATGCTCTATGCGTGCATCTTCAGACAGTTGATGCAATGAAATTATTCTGGCAAAAAGAGATTCAATCTCTTCAGATTGTGTACCCTGAAGTTTACATGGAGTAAGTATGTAGAAGACTAACAAGTTTTTGTACACCTTTGTCATTAATGTCAAAGGGGGAGTAATATAGAATGTGTATATGCAGAGAAGTATATGTATATATCAATAAGATGTTATGATATACAGTCATTTTTTATGTTAAGTCATTTTGAGAAACTTGGCCACATTCCTTTGTTGCCATAAATGACAAAGGGGGAGATTGTTGGCAAGTTGGCTTCCTGAGGATGCATGACTCATTTTTTGTTGTCATCATGCCAACAAAGTCATGTTCAGTTTCTGTCATGAAAGACAAAATGAATAAGTATGGAAAATAGGGCAGATAGATATTCAGTGATCAACACATCAGCGCACGTGCGAGAGATCGAGTAAGTGTATGCGCATTCAGATATATGTTCTATGACACATGTACATGCTACATCTAGACATGCATAGTATGGAACAATAGTACGGTGAAGTTATAGGCAAATCAGTAGACCAACAGTCCAGAAGACAGAGCATGAAAGCCGACTCATGTTTTGACCAGCGTGAATTATTTTGTTATGTAATCGCTAAGTGCCTTTGGTTATATGTTTTTAATGATGTAATTAGAATTGTAGTAAACACGCTTGACCTGACTTGTTCGTAAGCATTGTGTATTTTTTTTAGGGCTTACTAGAGTCTTGTTTTGAGTCGTTCCTATTCATATTTGAAGATATAAGTATGTAATGGAAAGTTATGTTACAAGTGTCGATTATTATGTAAGAGGAAGATATAGAAGAGTAGTAAGATGAAGTCAGTATATGATATAACTCTTTAAAAGAGTAAGAGAATTCGTGCATACATGGAACTGATCAGACAGCAGCATCATCACAATAGTTCATGTTGATATAGTGTATAAAATCTTTTCAGAAGGTTGTAGCCTTCATCCTATTGGGCAGTGAGCCTAGGAAGTGAGCCATATACCTTTAACAGGGTTTTTAAAAGACTCCTAACAGGGTTAGACCTTTAACTAGGTCATTTTACTCTTATTGTAAAGACTGCTTCTAACAAGGCAAAGGAACTTTAACAAGTTCATTATACCTAGTACAATATTTGTGGGTGCTAATTCCCACCGGGGTTTTCCTCTGATCAAGGTTTCCCCGTAATCATATCTTGTGTTATGAGTTCATATGTTAAGCTTCATTCAATGTATTTTTTATTTATGTTTAAGTTGCTGAAAAGTAATTAATAGACAAACACTGATTCACCCCCCCTCTCAGTGTTTCTAATAGAACTGATTAATTTAAAGTTTGTAGATGATACTTCCCTTATGATTGAGATGTGTGAAAACAAATTTAAACACCTCATGGATAAACTAGACCTTTTTTTCTCAGCCTTAGGCATTGAGGTGTCCATCCATAAATCAACCCTGCTAGGCTGGGATGACTCACCTCTAGCATGGTGTCACCAATTTGGTTTTTCTTGGGGAGGAACTCTTCACCAATTTTGATACCTAGGCATTCCATTCTCTGTTAAACCAAACCTCAAGAGCATGTGGGGTTGGGTGAAGGATAAGATAGAAGGAAAGATGAATAAATGGAACAACATGTTCCTATCATTGGCAGGGAGGATCCAAGTGTGCCAAAAGATATTGGTTGCCTATCCTATTTACTACTCTTTAGCATGGCTCTTCAATCAAGCTCAAATTAACTTCATTCAAAAGGCTATCAGAGACTTTCTATGGTCAGATGGTAAAGGAAATAACAAATCTCATGCTATCTTATGGGATTGGTGTACTAGGGCTACTGTGCAAGGGGGTCTAGCATTGAAGGATCTCAAATGGAAATGTATTTTTGTTGTTGTCAAATAGATAGCTAAATATTCTCAAGGCAATGAACCTTGGAAGCCTCTGGTTGGACAAAACATTGGCAAGGGCACCTTGTCCCATGCTAAGCACTGGAAAAACCTCCCTATCATTGATCTCATGTGTGGGAAGTTCAAGATGGTGGTGGCAGGCTCTGCGGTGTCTCAATCTATTTGGAAAGGTTGGGAGGAGATCAGATCCAGTGCGATAGGAAATAACTTGCTAGATCAGGATCAAAATGTGTGTGGAGAGAGGTCCATCTGGTGGAACTTATGTAAGGGGGATAATCCCCTAGCCCAGTTGCAGGGATCCTCTGCTAGGAAATGGAACTTACTAAACATCAACTACTTCTCAGATATCATTGAAAATAAGAGTTTGATATCTTGGGATGAACTTGTATCCAAATTTGATATACCCCTAACCTAGTGGAGGACATACACCACTCTTAGAGATGCATTCTCTGTGCTCAATCTCCCCAAAGAGATTTTAGTTAACTCTAACAAAATGGACCTTATCAAGTGGAATGATGGCACTCCAATATGGAGTAACAAAACTAAGGCAGTATATAAGTTACTTGCAAACACAAATACCATCTATGAACACCTAAATTTTAAATGGAATATGAATTTAGACCCAAACACAAGGAGTAAATACCTTGGAAAATTATGGCACACCCCTGCTGAACCTAAAGTGCTATGTTTCATGTGGAGTTGTCTTCTGCATAGGCTGCCTATTAAGAAACCCTTTGGTGAACTTAATTCTTTCTCCTACTACTCTCAACCCAAAACTATCCTACATATTTTCTGATAATCCTTAATGGATTAGAATTTTTCATTATATACAAGCAGACAATTTTGGTAGGTCATGATCACCAAGCGACAACACTCACCGAGCAACAACATTCATCGAGCGCAGTGGCCACTGAAATGTTTTGAATATTGAGCATTATATCAACTGAGAATTAGTCTATAGAGACATCACTGAGCACCAGTACACAAAGACATCACCAAGCACTAGTCTACATCGAGAGACAACATTTCACTAAAAAAAGTGGATCTCAAACTACACGTTAGCTAAAGCACTTTATTTCTTAAAATAGCTTTTTTCTTAGCTGGATAACCATTTCTTGTGGATCAAGAAAAGTGTAAATGATGGATTTAATTAGTTAATTGATTGTATTCATGAAAACTAGGAGATCAAGGTCAAGTTGTAAACCTTTGATCTTAGAGTTTTTCAAGAAAAGCATGAAACCTAATTAGGTCAAAATCTTGTATATATAGATATAATTATCAATCAAGAAAATGATGATTGTAGCCGCCAAGGACATCTATGGATTAGACAAAGGTTTTAATGTAGAAGGACAGGGAAAGAAGAATGTAGTTATGAAGAACTACATTCAAGGCTACCGAGCATAACAAAGGTATTATCCATCACAATAGGTGATATATATTTTGTGAACTTAATGGATCTGTAATCAGCAATATAAGATTGCAAGAAATCAGGTCATATATTTTTTTACTCTCTAACAATTGTAGCAAGTAGTAAAATCCTTTAAGAAGGTGGACTCAATAGTATTTATGTAAATATCTTAATTGAGTGCACACATACATTGTGTTTCTAAAATCTCTTAACCAAGTAGACTTAACAAGTCTGACATGTTACTCCTAACAGGGTAAGATCATCAAAAGTGATCACCACTTGTAGCCCTAACAGGCACCTTGATTTTTGCAGATAGTGAAGCTTTGTGAGTTTCATCCCCACCACAGTTTTTACCTTCTAACAAGGGTTCCCACATTATCAAATACTTCTATCATGAGTAAATGAGTTTCATGAATGTTTCAATGCTTGTTTACATGCATTTACATTAATTCTATGATATTGCATGCATTAAGTAGAAAAGCTACAATGATCAGTTATGCAAGTAATGAGTACTAAAGATTAATTGATAGAAGTTTTAAGGGTACTGATTCACCCCTCCCCTCTCATTATACACCCTTCCATTATTCTAACAATTGGGATTAGAGTTATATCTCTTATTTGGAAAAGTTTAAATCACTGGAGAGAAAAGATCATACAATGGAAAGGTATAATCTTAATAAAATATTGAGAATCGGAAGTTGAAAATAAATATTTTCTTTGAGAAATACAAAGAGGAAAGAAACAATATGAAAGAGTTATTGGCTAAAAGAAAAGTCATGGCATCTCACTACAATGAAACTAACTATAATGAAGAAGAGATACCTGACTTATTTGATTCATCTGGATCTGGTAATACATCTGACACATCTGAAGAAACCATTGCAGAGCTAAATGAAATCAATCAACATCTGAGTGAACAAGTGAAAGTACTATAGATTAGTAAAGAGACATAGATGGTAAGAATGATTGATGTTATGAACAATACAAGACAAGATGAACAAGAAAGAACTTTGGCTATTGATGACAGGAGAAATATTACTAAAAAATTGCAAGAGAAAGAATCTGAGATACAAAGACTTACTAAACATCATATTGAGATCACCAAACAAATAGTTCTTATGAGTCATGAGGCCAACCGAGTGAACATGGAACTTACTAGACGAGTACAAGCACATTGAAGTGAAAGGGTTAACCAATGCCCTATTGTTCCCTAAATAATTCAAAACAGAATGGATTTGCATTGTACTCAGCCGAGTGCATGATAGTAAAATTTAGTTAGATGAACCTAAGCCAATCAAAAAGGATGTGATTCATGCATTAACTGGATATCCCATCATCGAAAAGAAAAAATCCCTAAGGCACCCTGGACACTCAGAGATTGAAAAGATAACCAGAGCTGAATGGGATGACAGAGGTCTGAAATGTTAGAGTAGTCTTAGTATAGCTAATAATTAAATCATTTAATTATTAGTCTATTTACTCTATGCTTAAGTTATACTTAGGCAGCTTTCTAATTCTTTAGGGTTTTCCCCTTTAGGGTTTCGTGATTCCTTTTATAAGGATTCACTTCTTTGCATTTCATTACCAAGATTGTATTCAGTATTGTTGTTAATAGAAGCTTTATTCTTTTCAACATGGATTTCATATCTCTGGCTTTTTGGCCTCTATAGCTGTTCTTCTTCCTTCTCTATTTTGCTTCTTCATGTGACAGTCTTGCATGCAGGTGTTCTTGGGAGGATTTGTGCTTATCAAATCCAACATGGTATCAGAGCTCGCTTGCTGCTCACTGTTCGGTCTTCATTGAAGCACAGAGGGTTTCAGAGGTTTTTCTGGTAGTTCTTATTGGTTATAGGGGTCTTTATTTTTTGAGGCACTTTGGACCAAAACCGACCTTATGGTTGCGTCCAGAAGGCCCAAAAACCCTAGAATCCATATAAGGCACGTCCGATTTGAACACCGGAGCCTCGGGGAGAAATTTCTTGGCCTTCCAGGGCCGTACGCGCACAGTTTTTGAGATTTTTTTTTTTAAAAAAATCATTTTTTAAATAAAATTTGGCACTTTGGGGGCGCGCCGCCCACGCGTCGCCCGCAGCCCCCCGCCACCAGGCCACACCGCCCCTGCGGCCCCCGCCGCCCATGGCCCCGCTGCCCGGCCTCTGCCGCGCCCTGCTACCCCCGCTACCTGGCCCGTGCCGCTCCGCTCGGCGCCAACCAGCTCCCCTGCGCTGCCCCGCCGGCTCCCCTGCGCCGCTCCGCCAGCGGCGGCTTTGTCTCCAGCCCTCGTGGGCTTATTTTCTTTGGCGGGCGGTCATATGTATGCCCAGGGGCTGCGGCCTAGCCCCCTGAGCGCACCATGCGCCCGGGGGCCTAGTTTTTTTAGCCCCAGGGGCTCATTTCTTGTCTTTTAAGGCCCTTTTGACCCCCCAGGTCTCTTTTCACTCTATCTTGAGCATCCGAGGGTCTTTTTTTGACTTCCATATACCGTCGGAAAGCTCTTTTTGAGAACTTTCCAATGATAAAGGTTATAGTTTGGGTTCTACCGTTTTGATAGTGTTTTTTTTTGTCAAAGTCCGATGTTAGTTTTTGCCTTCCGGGAGTCATATCTGGCTCATCCGAACTCCATTTTTGGCAAACCAGATATTGTCGAAAAGCTGGTTCAGTGAACTATTCAGTGGCAGGGGTATTTTTTCTAGATACTACTCTAGGTTTTCTCTCCTCTGAGTTTGGTAGTTTATGCACTCTGGTGTATTGCTTGGTTCTATAGGTCCTAGGATCCTTCTACTGTACTTCTGGCTCACTCTTCTTTCTGAATTCTGAGCTTGTATACTTCTTCTGTTGCATCTTTGTTCTGTAAACACACTAAGATAAAGTGCCTACTTCTGCATTTCTGGGATTTTGAGCACCTTGTACAGTTTTTATACTCACACTCTGTTATAAAGTGCCATGGGGGGTTATGATGATTATGCCATTTTAGGCGCATTCACCTTTGTCAAGTGAGCGTAACTTCCACGACATTAGCCCATGCTGTGTGTTGGTGACACCACCCTTTATCCTATGTTTGTACTTTTGTTACACTATTGGTGTTCCTGGTTCTTCATTCTGCAAATGTTTCTGGCATTGCATTTCAGTGTTCCTGTCACCTCTCCCGATTCAGCATTGTGGGGGGGTTCACCTGTTGGTTCTATTGCTTCTTGGTTTGATTGATCAGCTCTTTAGACATTGTCTTCTTTACCTGGTCATGCACTTCAGTGGGGGTTCCAACAGTCTCTTCTGACAGAGTTTTCAGCTTCATGCTTCAGAGATGCTTCTTACTCATTCTTGTTCCTTTCTCTGGGACATCTTTTCCCTAGATTGAAGGCATAGTTTCCTTCATCTAGTTTTCTTTCTTGTTTTGGGTACTTGATCAGGCCTTGTTGCTGGGACCCATCTTTCCTACTTTCTGTAGTAGGCTTTAGCTGTTTTGCTTCTCCCTAAGTTACACTTAAGGGGGGGTGTTAGAGTAGTCTTAGTATAGCTAATAATTAAATCATTTAATTATTAGTCTATTTACTCTATACTTAAGTTATACTTAGGAAGCTTTCTAATTCTTTAGGGTTTTCCCCTTTAGGGTTTCGTGATTCCTTTTATAAGGATTCACTTTTTTGCATTTCATTACCGAGATTGTATTCAGTATTGTTGTTAATAGAAGCTTTATTCTTTTCAACATGGATTTCATATCTCTGGATTTTTGGCCTCCATAGCTGTTCTTCTTCCTTCTGTATTTTGCTTCTTCATGTGACAGTCTTGCATGCAGGTGTTCTTGGGAGGATTTGTGCTTATCAAATTCAACATGAAATTCAATTCAATCACCGACCGTGAAATGAAATTTGGTGCATATGTGATTGGATACAATATATTTCAAGACAAAAGAATGAACAACATTGCTTGTGGATTTGTTGACACTGCATACAAGATAGAAAAGAAAGGTGTGCAACTAGACCTAGCTGAGCTACTACTAAAACAACTAGAAGAAAAAAATAGAACAATTAGATTAGTTCGATCTAATACATGTAATTTTGGTTCTCTATTAATGTGCACATTATTTTACATCCACAACTTATTTCCTTCAGTTGGTAATGCCACTTGGGACACCAACCGACCTATCACAACACAGATTAGTGACTACATTAGATCAGTAGGAGATAATTTCATTCCACTATTGGATGCAAACTTTAATACATTTAAGAATAGGATGTAGAAGAGGATGAGAATCCCTACACGGTTGGTTGAATAATACAAATATGAGATATGCTTTGTAGTTGACACCGACACTACACTCATCAAAGTTTCCAACCCAAGAAAAACATGGTTACCACCATTAGATTATGAAATTGACATAGATCTAGCTACAAAAGTTATTGAAGTCCCACTGAATGAATCAGTTGAAAAATCCATAAGAAGATTTGGTAATTATGAGGAATCCAAATCTAGAATTAAGGCTGGCTTAGTAGTCAAGAAAATAGGGAAGAAGAAAACACAAATGGTGAAAATACTTAAGAAGAAACTCTCAGTAACTGATGAAGAGTTGGAACAATCAACAGATGTCATCGAGGAATAGTCACCTATCAGTGAAGGTAAAGAGTTAAGTGATTCAAAGTCTACAAAATCTAATGAAAATCCACCAAAGGCCAAGAAAAAAAAAGTTACTAATGTAACAACTACATCTAGGACAAGGAGAAAAACAACTAAGGTAGACTCACCACCATTGAAGAAAGGCACAATGAAAGCATATCATAAAATAAAATCTTGAACCAAGCAACCAACACCGAGACAACAAAAGAGATATGTAAGAGGTAGAGAAGACAAGGATGATACTAAAGAAGAAGATTGAGAACGGAGAATCCAAACAGAAAAGGAAAAAATACCAAAGATAATTGATGAAATTGTAGAGTCAGTCATCAATACAGGTAGTATACAACATCATAAGATTAGACAATGGGAAAATCTGTCTACTGAGGATCAGAATAAAATAGAAGAAGTAATCATTAAGATGATGGTAGCTTACAAATATGTACCTCTACAATTTGGCAATCATATTCCACAGGGGCTACAAGATAAAATATCAGCTAGGTGTACATATGCATTGCATATGGAGAAACAAATGAGGGAGAAATCCCTAGTTGCATATATGCCCAACTCCTTATTTGAAGAATTGACTCAACCATGAAGGAGTATACCAAGAAATTTTCTACAAAAACCAGACCATACAAGGTATTGGAGAACAAGTTGGAAGATATTGACATTGAGAGAAATAAGATTAGGACTCAAATCTTTAATCTACCTGAGTAGGTACTAGCTCTAACTGAGACTTCTCACATCAAGGAAAAGGAGGACACACCGAGCCCCAAGAACATTTTCATCAAAGAAACTAAGGATGTCAATCTTATTAACTTAACCATAGAGGAAAGTAAGGCCATGTATGATATTCCTCAAATATTTCAATCATTAAGAGAAACACCATACATCACTATGATGACATGTAACTGATTGAATGTTTGATAATTTTAAGTTAAAGATAATGCAAGGCATTAAATCAGTTAATGGTTTGTATTTTCATTGATGTCAACTTGATATCATCTATATGGTCATGTACATAATGCAAAAGACTTTAGAGAATCAATGGAAAAAAGGTTATGCTTTCAGCAATGCATAAAATTCAAGTATTCACTAAGTGAAAAACAACACTGATGGAGTCCACCCCATCGGTAAAGGCAAAGAAGGAAAGTCATAGTGATACCCAATGAGCAGAAGACAATTTTGCCTGATGAAGCAAAAACATAGGATGCCCGACGAGTTGAAAACAAAGTTGCCCAACAAGTAAAAATCCAATAGTGCCCAACGGATGGAGATCCCGAAGCTAACTAGAGTCACACTGATGGAACTGTCAATTTTCACCAATGACTAATTGCAGAGTTGATCGAGGGAATAGAGAGTTCAGAAAATGACAAAATATCTAGCTGGAAAGATGAAAAGATAGACTTAACTAGTTGTTTTCTTTGTTTTATTCGACCAAAGTTAAGTGATTGATTTAAAGATGTTTTGTACAGTTGGCAAGAAGATAACTACGAGATAAATCAGGAGTTATGATTTAAATCAAATTGGTTGGATTGTTTTTCACACCAAGAATAGAGAATCAAGAAATAGTGAATATCATGTCTATATAAGAGACAAGCTTAATTCATTTACGAATGGGATTAAGGGGAGTGAATAAAAAGAGGATGTTGAAGAGATACTGATAAAGAATAAATTCATACAGTCTTGATCAATCAATCTGAAGGAGAGCTAAGGAATTCTACAGACACCGATGAACAGTGAACCACAACATCACAGAGCAGAAAGTGTGGAGCACAAAGAATTGAATTGATACATTGATCAGAGAGGTAATGTACTTAAATAGATCTGAAAATCTGTAATTTAAATTTGCATTAGAAATAGGTCATAGTTTTTCAGTTTAACCATTGAAGCATCAAGTCTCTTAACCCAACAGGACTTGATAGTCTTCTATATATTGAGGTACATCCCAAGGAGTGCCAAAAAGGTTGATTCATGAAAGTAGCATTGGACTTGCTCGATACCTAATGACAGTATAAGAAGGAGGCTGATTTAAGGATGGTAGAAATAGATGCCCGATACTAAGTGACAATCTCTATGTATAAAATCCTCTAACAAGGTCACACCTAACAGTGTGTTTATAACCTTTAACAAGGTTGGCTCCTAACAGGGCTCACTTCAGAGGAGTGAAAATTTGGGGTACTGGTCCCAGTGGTTTTTCTCTTAACAGGGTTTCCACGTTAAAAATTCATGTGTTATATGTGTATGATTCATTTCTTTATTATTTTTTTCTAACATAATTAACACTGGATTGATCCGTATACTCTTCTTATCTACTGAGTTTCGATAAAAAGTTATACTACTTATTGGTAATCAAGAAAGAATAAGGAAAGACAAAGAACACCGATAGACAGTTAATCATTATAAGTATTTCATGGCATGCATCTTGTAGGGACTTAATAATCTGAGGTTTATTAATTGGTGGTTAAGTTTGAAGGATAAATTTTGAGGCCACTGATTCACCCCCCCCCCCCTC
>MU223147.1:375599-386091 GCA_018584345.1 Thuja plicata
CTGCATTTGAAACTCAGTCAATTAAAGTCAATTAGGAGAAGAATTTGCCTAATACAATAGGACTTCAAAGATAAGAAAATGCACCAAAATTGATTGGATTATTAGGTGCCAATTTTGGGGTGTTACAGAGGGTACCGTCTAAACCTCTCCTATATAAGTCGTTAGCTATGATGACAAACTATGAAGCACTGTGGATTAAGTGATGTTTCTCATTTTGGGTGTAAGTTTTTGGAATGATCTGGTCATGAAGGTAGGAGTAAATATGGTGGTAGCGGGATGAGTCATGTCCAATGACTAAACAGATCATCTGGGATTCAGGGGAATTATAAGCAGGGTAGCATAACGTCTCCACTAGAAATTTATGTCTGAAGTCATTTTTTGGCATTTGTAACATGGAAGCCAGAGTAGCCATGGCATCAGCTTCTTTAATGTCTACCCTTGGAATGTTTTGGAAATTAATGTGTGCAAAGTATTTCTTAAGATTATCAACCATCTTTTTATAAGGCACCAGTTTTTAATCTTTTGTTTGGTAGATATAATTCACCTCATTGATAACCAACTGTGAATCTCCAAAGACCTTTAGCTCATCAAAATGCCATTAAATAGAAATATTTAAACCATTAATCAAGGCTTCATACTCAGCAGTGTTATTTGTGCAAGGAAACAACATTTTCTAAGCCTTTGGTAATGAATACCGCTAAGGTGTAATGAACAAGATTTTGATACCTGACCCCTGTTGGGTGAATGATCCATCAAAGAACATGGTCCATGACTAATGTGTGAGAAGCATGATGGACTCATCTAGGAACTCAATCCTTAATGGTTGATAGTCTGTAATAGGTGCCTTAGCCAACTGATCTACAATTGCTTTCCCTTTGATAGATTTTCTTTCCACATACTCAATGTCAAATTCACCCGAGTATCATGACCCACTTAGCCAATCTACCCATGAGGGAAGCTTTGTTGAGTAAGTACTTTAATGGATCAATTTTTGCAATGAGCCTTGTAGTGTGAGCAAGAATATAATGCCACAACTTCTGAGAATCAAACACCACCGCCAAGCAAGCTTTCTCAATGATAGAATAATTCATTTCATAGGAGACCAACGTTCTGCTGATGTAATAGATTTCTCTTTCTTTATTGTTTTGATCTTCTTGGGCCAATAGAGCACCCATATATGTTTCTGTAGCTAGGATGTATAAGATTAATGGCTTCCCATGAATAGGAGGCGTTAATATAGGTGGATTAGCTAGATATTTTTTAATTTGTTGAAGACCTTGTTCACATTCTTTATTCCATTCATAGGTCACACCTTTATGTAGAGTTTTAGTAAATGGCTATGATTTGTCAGCTAGCTATGAGATGAAGCACTAGATAGACTGAAGTCGACCTTGAAGACCTCTCTTTTGACTGATATTGTGAGGTGGAGGCATTTCCATGATAGCTTGCACCTTTTCAGGATCCACCTCAATTCCTTTCGCGGAGATAATATAACCAAGAAAATTTCCCGAAGTTACTCCAAATGCACATTTCTTAGGATTGAGATGTAGTCTGAAATTTTCCATATGATCCAGTATAGGGCCTAGATTAGTAAGATGTGCCTTCCTTTCCATGCTTTTATCAAGGGTGTCATCAACATAATCCTCCATTGTTTTATGCATCATATCATGAAATATAGTATTGACTGCTCTCTGATGCGTGGCTCCAGCATTCTTGAGACCAAAAGGCATAACATTCCAGAAAAAAGTGCCCCATGCACAAGTGAAAGAAGTCTTTTCTTGGTCCTCTAGCATAATTTTGATTTGGTTGTAGCCAGATAAACCATCCATTAGGGAGTACATTTCATACCCTGCTGTCATATCCACAATCATATCAATGTTGGGTAGTGGGAAATCATCCTTTGGACATGCCTTATTTAAGTCCCTAAAGTTTGTGTAGAATCTGATAGATTTGTCATGCTTTGACACTAGAACTATGTTGGATATCCATTCTGCATAGTCAATTTCTCTGATGAACCCAACTTTTAGGAGTTTCTCTAATTCCGCCTTGACAAGTAGAGCCACATGTTGATGCATTTTTCTAAGTTTTGCTTCACTGGTTTTACTCTAGAAGCTATTGACAGGTGATGCATGATAAGATCAAGATCTACACCAGGCATGTTAGAGTATGTCCATGCAAATTTATCTTTTTCTCTTTGAAAAAATTTGTGAATTCTTTGAGTTCTTCTGTAGACAATCATTTAGCCACATAATGTGTGGATATTCTTCTGTTCCCAAATTTACTGGCTGAGTCAGCTCAATTAGCACTAATGATCATTCCTAGAAATGACTCAGAAGCACATCAAGTATCTCATCCTTAGGTGCCTTGGATAGGCTTTCACCTTTGGATACGTCTATTCTTTTTACTTTTTTTGTCTCTGACAATACCACATTGTGGTTTTTACTGTTAGAGCACCTATTCTTTTTCTTCTTTTTGATTTTATGACTAAGATACTTGATATCACATTCGGTCATGCTAACACTTTCTTCTCTAGTCGAGGATGTTATAGGTTCAATAGTGTGGAGATAATAGGCTAGAGCATAGTCATTCTAGAATGTGAGGACTTTGTTGGATGAGGAAGGGGAATTCTAGTCTATTAGCTCAGGATGTTGGAGTGAGAGAGAAGTGATGGGTTCAAGTGCATTCATGGTATAATCATCAAAAGTGCTGACTAGTAAGCTAACCTAGAACAATCTCATCCAATGGTGTATTCAAATCCCTTTGACTCCTAGCGAATGTAGTAGAATACATGTTAACATTTATGGAATCAGACTCATTAGACCTTACACTAGACCCTTCACCTATGTCGAGAAGCTTTTCATAGGATCCTTCTAAAAAACTTTCAAATTCATATTCATGGGAATCTGTGTCTGAACTCTGACTGGGATGTTTGCACCATGAAGGTTTGAGATTTCTTGTGACACCAGCCTATTCTTGCACAAACTTCTCTTGAAACTATGATGGTATGTATTGTTCACCTTGGAAACCAGGGTCTTGTGACACCTTCCATTGTTCGTATGTCAGAGAAGTGAATGGAATAGTGACATTGGAGTCACTGCCAACCTTGGCTATACTAGCATGTATTATGAAATCATCTGGCTTAGCAAAGAATGCTACCAAATCTAGAGGGATAGGATAAGGAAAGAAATCCTCATCAGAGCTATCCTCTACGGTGTCAACTGCAGTTGTGCCTTTAGGTTCTTGTGGAGGATCTAGTTTTGGCACAAATTTTTTAACCCCTAGATGGAATGGGATCTTCTTGAAGCCTAAACTAGTTGTGTCTTTCATCCTTTGACCCATAGCTTTAATAGGTTCAACTAGCCCATTACCATTCATCCCTATTGGACCACTCCCTTTGTATCCAAAGCATTTCATGATTTTAAGACCTTCATTATTGGGATCTAGTTCACGAGCTGGGTAGTCTGTTTAGATATGTCCTTTCCTTTGTAAAGCCAAGCTTTAATAGCTCTTTCCTCATCTTCATCTTCTAATGGTGTTGAAGCCCATAAAAAGGCACCATCATAAACTATTTCAGGAGGAGTAGAAGATTTATTATTCTCAAAAGGTCTCCTATAAGAATAAGGAGACAGAGATAGAGCTGCTAAAGATAGCACAGGTTCTATTTGATACCCCCCCATGCCTATGTCTTTGATTTTCAAAGTCTGTTCCATGTCTCTAAGCTTGGCATCATAGAATTTTGTGTATTCTCTATTAGTAGGAACAAAACTATTAGCTGACTATGTGAGCGTATTACAAGAAGAGCCTATATTAGCAGGAACTGTCACTTCTGCGCTGTGGAAAGGAAACTTGATGCACTAATGATACATAGAGGGAACCAATTGCATTTCATGGATCCTCAGTCTTCCCAATAGTATGTTATAAGCAAGAGGAATGTCCAACACTTGACAAGTGACATCTCTTTCTATAGGTCCAACCCAAATAGGTAGCACAACTAAACCTTTAGAATTTCTTTCTTCTTCATCATAGGCTTTGATAGTAATTTTCTTGTGGGAATCTATGTGATCTTCATCATAGCCTAGCTGAGCAAGCAAGTGAGAAAAGAAGATGTTGAGGCCAGCACCATTATCAATAAGGATGTGGCAGATGAGTTTTTTGCCAATCATGACCTCTATATGCAAAGGAGTGTTATGCGGGTGGCTGATTGAATGGTCATCTTCTTCTGAGAAAGACAGATAGTGCAGTGAAGTCAAATGACCCACCATAGATTGAAACTGATCAAGATTAATGTCTTTAGGGATGTTAGCCTCTGTGAGGGCTTTATCTAGAATTTTCCTGTGAGCAAGAGAGATCTTCAACAGCTCAAAGATGGTTATTGGAGCATTGGTTCTTTGCAGCTAGTCAAAAATGCTATAATTAGTAGTAGGAGGTGTGGGGACCATTTTTTTGGTTTTTTTGGTAGGGCCAACAATAGCTTTATCCATGGGTTGTTTCAGTGTAGATGTAGTAGCAGGAGGGTTAGGACCCTTGAGATTGATCTTAGCACAAGATCTGGTATCGAAGTTTGCACAATCCTGAGATGATTCAAGTTCAGACGAGCGAGACCCAGGGCCTCTCAACAAAAATAGGGTCTTAGGCTTAGGAGAATCCCCGCTCCCCTTGATAGTAATCATATCACAATACTCAACTTTGACAGGTTTGATCATGTTGATGCCATTGTCATTAGTGGTATGTGTGTAGTTAACCTTGGCATTGATGTTCTTAGTGTTGGAAGACTCACCTTTCTTGTGATGAGGAATGGTATCTTTAAATGTTTGGTGATCTGAATTCTTATTATGATTTTCCACAAAAATATCCTAGTTATCAATCAGATCTTGGACCTTATGGTGCAACTAAAGACAAGTAGAAGTCTTATGACCCTCGTTCTGGTGATAGTCATAGTATGCATTGTCATTCCAACAATGGGGTCATGGTTGCAGAGCATATGGATGCTTGTCTAAAGGAGTGAGAATCTGGTTTTGCACCAAAGTCTTGAAAACTACAGCAAGCAATTCTCCCAAGGAAGTAAATTCACGCTTGGATCGAGGGGCCCAAGGTTTGTTGCTAGAGAATCTAGAAGGTGGTTGAGTGTTTTTTGCAGCCTTTTTAGCAGTTTTGATCACTTGTATACTATAAGTAAGATTGAAAAGTAGTTTTGATCGCTTGTATACTAGAAGTAAGATTGAAAATTAGTTTTGAAGGAGTCGAGGTCACATTATCAACCACTCCATCATTCACAACATTCCTATTCTTGTTGAAAAACTTCCCTTTATCTTTGTTGGAAGAAGAGAAACCTTGTTTGTTGTCTTTGTGCAAAGTCAATTCACCTTTCTTAACCATAAATGCCTCTATCCTCACAGCTTGTTTAATCATGCTATCAAAATTGAGGGGACCTTGAAGTTGTACCTAATACCCAAAATCAGGACTGAGATTGTCCAAGAAGATGTCAAGTTTCTCAGATTCGGGTATTTTACAAGGATACTTGGTGCAAAGTTGTCTCCATCTCTAGAGAAATGTCAGGAATGGCTCCCCTTGTCTTTTCTTGAGATTGCAAAGGTCCCTGATGTTGATAGGATGTTGTATGTTATGAGAATAATGTTGGATAAAGAGATTTTCTATCTCATCAAAAGTCTTAATGCCGGTGCATATTCGAGAAAACCACTCCATGGCAAGTCCACCCAGACTTCGGGGAAAGAGACACATTAAATAAGTTTGATCATGAATGAACTCCATAGATAGGGCCCCAAATTCTCTTAGATGATCCTGAGGATTGGTGGTACCCAGATATTTATCATACTTAGGGAGTTCCCGACCCTTGGGAAAAGGTGGCATATGAAGACTCCTATCAAAAGGGAAAGGACAAATGCTCTCCATTGTGAATTTTTGTGTGGGTTTTTCCTTATCCTTTACAAGTTGGCTAATTTGGTTTTGCATATCTTGAATCATCTTTTGCAATTTGGTAGTCTCAGTCTCTTCTTCTTTAGCCACAAGTGTTTCCACTTGGAAATTTGGGGCTAGCTTAACTCCTTGGTTTTCCAAATCTAGAAAATATTTCTCTTTATCTTCTGCAAGGAGAATTTCCATCATATTGATGAGAGCCTTATTAGATTTTGTAGCATCTATGTCATTTTGAGTTTTATATCATCATCATTATCGAGGATCTCATAAATGCTTGGGTTCTGATCTTGACTCTAGTCATGTGGAGGAAGGTGATGGTGATGTTGATCAGCTTGTTGACCCTGATCATTTTGAGATTGGTCATGGACCTCACTATATTGACCTTGTAGGTAATCAAAATGGATTCCCATGTTGTTGATGTAGGATTGTGCTATGTGCATAGCTTTAGTGTGAGTGTGTGTATCTAGCTGAGAGTTTGTGGCCAATGTAACTTTTGGCGGGTTAAAGGTGTCAAAGGGTTTGGAAGGATCAATAGGAACAAAAGGATTGGTATGATCAAAAGGATCAATAAGGTAGCAAGGATCATCAATAGGGTCGACCCAAGTAAATGGCCTTCCAAATTTTTGTTGATCTGAAAGAAATGGGCTATGTTGATCTTGAAACAAGGGATTATAGCACAACTGGAACACTGATTTCTGATTCAAACTAGGATCTATACTAAATGGCAAGGAGGAATGTGAGGATCCCTCTTGACTATCAAATTGAACAATAGGTTCAGAATGACCTCTTCCTTGATTACGAGATTTACCTCTACCTATTCTGGAACCACAAATGGGAAATATGTTTCTGCTTCTACTCATAACAGGCATAGATAAAGATGAAATGAGAGAGAACTTAGGATCCAAATCAGAACTCTATCTCTAGAAATAGTGAAAAGGAGATAAAGGCTAGAATATCCAAGATGTGAAATGCACCCAGCATGAATTGTTAAGAGTATGGCTAGAACAGCCAAGATGTGACTATCGCGTCACAAGGTACAAAAGAACAGAAAGGTAGGACAAAGAAAAAAGAGACAATAACAAGTTTGAGAAAGAATTGGTCAGTTCTCAACTCAAGACAATCATTTTTAGACTGCAGACAACAGGGAAACAGGCAATCAGATCTCAGACAAAAATTAGATCAGGGAAAAAAGTCATCAGTCAACGGGAAATAACTTGCTATTTTAGGACACCAGAGGAAAGATTCATGTGAGAAAGTGCTGGTTTGTGCAAGGAAACTCTTAAGTGCGTGTGATAAAATTAAATATTGCATGAGGAAATGCTGAGTTTCTAGAATCTCGCACGAAAAAACTCCAGGTTTCGATAGATCAACTTAATTTTTGAGACAAAAATCAGATTTTGAGACACAGTCAGGACTGTTCTTTGACTAAATTTCTAGATTTAGGGTAGTTTTATGATAGTCCAGATCAGAAATCTCAGTTTGAGTGTGACAAGAAATCGTTAACAAGCAGAGATTTTTGATCAAGCAATAGTGACGCAAGAAGTAGTCACAAACAGTTCTACTAAGGACAAGGCAACTTGGCAGAATCATGGGAGTCTTTTTTTAATCACGATTGGATAGTTTAAGACTCAAAACAAGCACTTAGTTATCCCTACAAAAAAAATGGTAGAGAAGACAAAATACGTGCCTCACTGACTTATGTGTATGCGTGCACCTCACACAACAATGTCACCACTGAGAGGGCGCCCATATTTTTGGTGTTTCCAAGGACTCAGTAATATATGTTCAAAGGTTACCTATAAAGTAGGGGCCAACATCATATACCACCTCAAGCATCTAGATGCATACCTATGTTGAGAATCTAGGGGAGAGATTCTTCCCCCTCCCTACGCATAGATTATGTCTTCTTTTAGAGGTGATCTAGGTAGGAATCTAACTAAGAAAGTTTTTAGTGGGCTTCCATTCACAATAACCTTAAGTGTCCCTAATATAGGGCTAGGGCCTCATATCCACACCAACACTTGAAAGTCATACAACCCCGCAAGCAGGGCTGGGAGTGGCATTGCTCAGTACAACAGACAAGGTTTTCTCATGATGATAGTCAGAATCATGAGAAAGAAGTTACCATGGCTTTGGAGTCTTTGGAATTGACAAAGCATACTTTATTATAGTGAGGTGGAATCACCGATGATAGGTGTGTAATCACTTGGGGCATTCCTGTAAGTTCAACTTCTGACAGGCCCTCTAAAGGTGACACAAAACTTGGCTCAGGTTCGAGGCTCAGATTTTATTATTCTCTCAAAGAGAGAAGAGCATACTTCTCTACCTCTTCACCTCACCCAAACATGCAAGACATATTCATCACCGAGATAACTCTCCTCCAACCAATTCACAAGCTTTTGGGTTTCTGATTCACTCAAAGAGAGAAGAGCATAATCCCCTAACAAGTGAATGAGCTAAAGGTTTGTTAACTTTCCTTTCTTCCCTAGGTCTCCATCATGTTAGCAATGTCTGGGTCTCGCATTCATCCATGGGCATCACTTCCATGTAATGAAGAGCCTATTCCCCTATTTTGCTATCAAGATTCCCAAGAAATTTTAACAAGGCCCTAGTTATACTATGTGATGAAAGCAATAAACAAGCACAACATTTTAAAATGATCTTTGACAACCATCTTGCAAGAAAACTGTTAGCAAGTTTATGTCTTTGTCAAGCAACCTACAGTCCACTGTTATGTTGTCAGAGAAATCAGATAAATAAAAATAGCAGCATGTCAAAATAATCAGAAAAAAATAGTAACAGTAATTGCAGAAACTGTAAAATTGCAAAGACGGGCACCAAGTCTCGCATGAGGAAGTACAAGACTTCACGCGAGGAAGTAAAAAACTTCACGCCATATGCTCAGAATTCTCGCGTGAGAATCTGTACATAGAGAAGTACGGTCGTATGACAGAGTATAGAATTTTTTCAATTTTTTTTTTTGAGAGTGAGGTCAGAAATCAATTTTTTGCCAAACAGTGGGTTCCAAAATGCATGTGTCTAAATGTTGACCTCTAAATCAGGCATAACACAACATAGTCATTGCTTAATCTTTGAATTATGAAGATGAACATGAATTTCTCATTCCATAATATCAATTGAATCGACCTGTTGCCTCCTATTTAGTTGGGGTTTTTAATTTCTCTCAGAATGAGAGCCAACAACCATAGACCATTACTAAAATGGAGGATTTGAAAGCATTGAAAACTGAAATAAAACTATTCTATATGAGAGATGCAATTATAATCTAAGATTGAAAATGCAGATTTCAAGCTAAGAACTTGAAAAAGATAACATAATTAAGCTACTATATAGTAAACAAACTAAATTTCAATGAAGAATGCCATTAAACTACATGAAATTATACTAATTATGCAATAAAAGCTTGGAAATGTGAGAGAATTGAGACAAGAATTCACGATAGTTTTGATACTCTAAAAATTGCTCCTCTCAAATGAAGGAAAGAAGGTCCATAATATAGAAAATCCTAAAGAGAGGATGAAGAGTTTCTTAGAAAGAAACAACTGACTCTTCATCTCCATGGACGAAGGTGAGAAAAAATTGAAGGAATTATTTAATTAAGTAAATGAATTATTGCCACATGGGTGGCTTTTGTTATTGTTTGAATTATTAAATTCAAGTGAGGATAATTCATTCAAATAACCAAATAATTATTTAATTCCCTTGATTTGTATTAGCTAAAGGGGGTGAAATTAATTTAATTTAAAAGCACTTAGGACTTTAGAATTAAATTAATTAATCATAGGGATTTTTTAGCTAATAAATCTTGAAAAATCTAAGAATTAAATATGTGTAAGATTTATGCAAATTCAGGTTTTCTGCATTTGAGACTAAGTCAATTAAAGACAATTAGGAAGGAGAATTTGCCTAGTACAATAGGACTTCAATGATGAGAAAATGCACCAAAATTGATTAGAATTGTAAGGTACCAATTTTAGGGTATTACAACAAGCACATGAGTTATTTGCAAATAATGATTTGACAAGTGACATGATTTAAAGACATGTAAAATGTAAAATCATAGGCAAGTGAACTATTTGTAAAATTATTTATAGAAATTTATATGTAAGTGTATTATATTCCTTTTTTAAATAAAAAATTATGCATATTAGAAAATTTATAAAAAAAATCAATTAATTATAGTTTTTATTATTGATAAAATTTAGTATCTTCTAAACTTAAACAAATCAATTTTGATTTAGAAACCTATTAAAATTTTGATAAAGAATATAAAAAAATCAAATTTCATTTATAAATTAAAATTTACATATTTTAAGGCAGAAGCCAACACTACAGTGCTATGCGAGTCTCTTAATTGGGAAGTCTTGGGTTTGAATCTAGTCAACTTAATAATAATAAATTAAAAATACTTTCAGCCTTTGGCCTATTACCTATCAAAAAAAAATTACATATTTTAAATTATTGACAATAGAAATATTTTTTCCTTTAAGAATGGTTTGATAATAAATTTTATATTGTTTAAATTTGTATTCACTTT
>MU223147.1:442677-461864 GCA_018584345.1 Thuja plicata
CATTATGGCATTTAAGTGCCCTAAAGAAAATAATGTCATACATCTATATATATATAGATGTATATACATTTAAATATATATCTAAAAATATACACATACTCATACATACATGAATGTATGTTGCAGATAAAGGTAATCTCAGAGTACTAATACAGGTATTATTGGGAGGCATTTGATAGTATAATGGTAGAGTGATATCCTTCTTAAGGCATAGGACCTCCTCTCTAGTCTTATATTTAAGACCAATGATAATCCTTATAGACTTTGATGTCCAAATCCTTATTCAAATGACAAAGACCGAGGTCGGTCTGAAGATCCAATTATAGGGGGGAAGGATTTAAAATCTTCTAGTTATATGGAATGATCTAAGGAGTAAAGGGCACAAAATCTAGTGCTATATTGTTATTTTAGGAGGCCCTAGAATTAATGTTTCTTCATAAGAGCATAGAATCATTAGTTATGGTAATAATTGATAAACCTTTTCTTGTTCCAATAGAATTACTGGGCTATTCTGGTGTTAGTGCCTTATATTTAATGGATTTATTTGATAAATAAAGGTCACATATATTTAATTTTATATATATGAAAACACACACACACACACACACACACACATATATATATAAACAAATGAATACTAATATATATTTATGAATTTGTTCTATTTTTATGATTTTCAAAGGGTAGGCTTATAGAATTTCAAATTATAGTTTTCTTTGATTCTCCAGATTAGTATGATTATTGAAGTATTCACATACTTTAAGTTTTTCCATTTGGTGCCCTCCCTCCCTCGAGCTCCACCCTTTCGTTTCATCTTCTTAACCCTTTTGTTTCAAATTCTTTACTTAGCTGTTGTCTTTGAGTATTCCATATGGCACCTTGGAGGGGGCTTTTCATTTCTAAACTCGTCTCTTCATATCCCAAGTTAATCTTCACTATATGTTTGGCTCTTGTTCTCATCTTTTCTTGTCTTTGGGTGTGGATTTTTGACTATCTAAAGTTTAGTGGCAAAATGACTACTCCAATCAAACTAACATGCACTAAACATCAAATAGCGTTCGATGGAGAGATTACCATGAAGAGACTTAAATCTGTGCTTTTGAACTCTCAATCTATTGTCCTTAGAGCTATTCATAGAATCTTAGGAAGAGAATTTCTTTCTAACTCAGATAGATATAGGGTGAACTCAGAGATTTCAGCTATGTTTATAGCTTCGACTATTTATGTGGATTCTAGAATAGAGGATATTGGAAAAATTTGTTTTTGGATTTTCAAAAGGAAATACTTGAGTAATATTGACAAAGTCCTTTAGAATATTAAACCAGATTGCACTATCACTATGCTAAGATTTTATGATCTACCAGCTATCAATGGTAGGCCTACTCCGACCATCCCCATTATGGTTGTCAAAAACTTTTAGGCCTTCATATCTAGACAACCAGTGATTAAGAGGAATCTTGAATTCCTAATGACCTTTATGCACTTGAGAATCCCCAATGAGGAAAATTGGTTCTTTTCCTACTGGCATAATGACGATGTAGGGGAAATGGATAGAAACTACTTTGACGACATAGATTCTGAAGATATGATTGATTTATGGATGGATGAAGGTCATCACCACAAAATTAAGAGACAACGAATGGTAGGCCCGTCTGGTGGGGTATCCAGGGAAGGGGAAGATGAATATTAACCCATCTTTCTAGGATTTTTGAGGATCCTTTTGTCTCCAAAAAAGAGAATATTGAGTTTCATCTTATGTTCTCTGCATCCAAAATGCAATTCGAATGTTCTCACGCGGTTTCCTTCAGTTGATATAAAGTCAAATGTTTTTTGATTGTTTTAAAAGTATTATTGCAATGGTTCATAATGGATTTGGCTTTAAACTAAAAATTGTGATATTTACACTGCTTCAGTTACAGTATAATATGCAAATCTTTTATCTATAGGCACTAATCTAATTAGCAGGTTCATGTTTAAACTACTAAATGGAACCTTTTGTTTACTGGTTAGTTTTTTTGTATTGAGTGAAAGTGGAAATATTTTTTCTTAAAATAATTAGAGAAAATCAAGTGCCTATGTTAAAACCATAGAAGGCCAACTAAGTCTCTCAAACTCAAAATCTTTTCTCACGAAATATGGAAATGTAAATGTTGATATCATAGGATAAGAGAAGACATAAAAGAGTAATTTTAAATTAAATTTTTATCTGGTTGATATATATATATATATATATATATATGTATTCCCTAAATTATATATATATAGCAGAATTTTATCTTCTAGGCTAAATGGTCTGTGTGACAAATTGTAATAACCTTTCTCTCCTTCTCCTTTCCCTTCCATCTTTTTATGGTTAGTAATGGATTATTAGTAGGCTTAACTAATTTTTATATACATGTCATTTTTTGAAAGATAATATATCATGCTGACAAATATTATATTAGCTTTAGAAAGATTTTGGCTAGCGATTTTGTTGCAGGAAAAGAAATGAATTCCAAACAGGAGATTGAGACAAGGATCCAACATCAAGGGTTTTCACCTCAGCTTTATCAAGACAATGTTGAAATTCTCAAACCTTATCGCTTATGCTTAAGCTTATGTAAACCAAGATATTTGTACAAGTTCTTATATAAAATTTGTAAGAAGGCAAGTCATTTATCTGTAAATGAGGGAATGCCCTCATTATTATAGTCAATATATTTTGTATTTTAGACTTTGGTCTCGGGCAAGACTAAAGGTTTTCTTCTTCATTCTTTCCTACCAGTGTCTGCAGGAATGAAGATTTTTTTTGTAAAATTTATAAATTAATAAAATTATATGGCTTCGACCTTTTACTGATCAAAATTTTTTTTTTATACTATTTTAAATTATTTTTATATTATTTCATACTATTTTATACTATTTTACACTATTTTTTATATTTTAGACTTTTTAAAAATATTTTAATCTATTTCACATTAATTTAAAATAATTCACATTATTTTAAAATATTTTAAACTTTTTTTAATACTATTTTACACTATTTTAAACTATTTTACATAATTTTACACTATTTTAAATAATTTTAAATTATTTTACACTATTTTGAAATATTTGAAATTATTTTATACTATTTTAAAATATTTTAAATTATTTTACACTATTTTACACTATTTTAAACTATTTTACATTATTATAAATAGTTTTATACTATTTTAAATGGTTTTAAAATATTTTTTACATTATTTTAAATAGTTTTACACTATTTTATACTATTTTACTCTATTTTAAACTATTTAAAAAAATTTAAACAATTTTACACTATTTTAAATTATTTTATACTATTTCATACTATTTTAATTTATTTTATATTATTATAAATTATTTAAAACTATTTTACATTATTTCATATTATTTTATACTATTTTACAATATTTTAAGCTATTTTAAACTATTTTAAATTATTTTACATTAACTCATACTATTTTAAATTATTTTATACTATTTTACATTTTTTTTTACTATTTTACACTATTTTATACTATTTTATGCTATTTTAAATTTTTTTAAACTATTTTACAATATTTTAAATTATTTCACATATTTTTACATTAATTTAAAATAGATTACGTTATTTTAAAAATTTAAAAAATTTGTTAATACTATTTTAATCTATTTTCACCTATTTTACATTATTTTAAATGGTATTATACTATTTTAAATAGTTTTAATTATTTTTTTACATTATTTAAATGGTTTTTACACTATTTTACATTATTTTAAATTATTTTATACCATTTCATATTATATTATACTATTTTAAACTATTTCAGACTATTTTATATTATATTATTTTATTTTAAATTATTTAATATTATTTTAAACTATTTTGCATTATTTAATACTATTTTACACTATTTTAAACTTTTTAAAATTATTTTACAGTATTTTAAACTATTTCACATTATTTTACACTATTTTAAAATAATTTACATTATTTTAAAAGATTTAAAAAAAAATATATGATTTTAAACTATTTTAGACTATTTTAAATTATCTTACACTATTTTAAATTGTTTTACACTATTTTATAGTATTTTAAACTATTTTAAATTATTTTAAACTATTTTAAATTATTTTTAACTATTTCACATTATTTTAAACTATTTTATATTATTTTAAATTATTTTAAACTATTTTACACTATTTAAAAATATTTTAAACTATTTTAAACTATATTAAAGTATTTTACATACTATAATAAACTAGTTTACACTATTGTAAATTATTATAAATGATATTAAATGATTTTAAATGTCATTAAACTATTTTACACCATATTAAATTACTTTAGCCTATTTTACATTAGTTTGAGCTATTTTACAATTTGTAAAACTATTTTACACTATTTCACACTATTTTACATTATTTTAAACTTTTTTAAAAAAATGTTAATCTATTTTACATTATAATAAACTATTTTAAATTTTTTTACACTATTTCAAACTATTTTAAATTTTTAAAACTATTTTACTCTATTTCACATTATTTTACAATATTTTAAAATAATTTATATTATTTTGAAATAATTTATATTATTTTAAAATATTTTAAACTTTTTTTTATATTATTTTACAATATTTTATAGTAATTTAAAAAATTTTAAATTATTTTATACTATTTTAAATAGTTTCACATTATTTTAAACTATTTTATATTATTTTTAACTATTTTACACTATTTTAAATTATTTTAAACTATTTTACACTATTTTAAATTAGTTTACACTATTTTCTATTATTGTTACACTATATTAAACTAGTTTACATACTATTAAACTAGTATACATTATTTTAAACTATTTTACAATATTTTATACAATATTAAATTATTTTAAATGAAGTTAAACTATTTTAACCTATTTTATATTAATTTAAACTATTTTACAATTTTTTAAAACTATTATATACTATCTTAAAAATAGTTTACACTATTTATACTATTATAAACTATTTTATATTATTTCATACTATTTTAAATTATTTTATACTATTTTACATTATTTTATATAATTTTAAATAATTTTACACTATTTTACACTTTTAAATAATTTTAAAATATCTTACACTATTTTAAAATATTTTAAATTATTTTACACTATTTTAAACTATTTATAAAAATTGTTATACTATTTTACACAATTTTAAACTATTTTAAATTATTTTATATTATTTTATACTATTTTAAATTATTTTACACTATTTAAAAATTATTTTACACTATTTTATAATATTTTAAATTTTTTAAAATTATTTTATATTATTTTAAACTATTTCATATTACTTTACATTAATGTCAAATAATTTACATTATTTTAAATATATACTATTTTACACAATTTTAAACTATTTAAAACTATTTTTAACAATCTTAAAATATTTGACACTATTTTAAATATTTTAAACTATTTTACATTATTTTAAATGGTCTTATACTATTTTAAATTGATTTAAATTATTTTTTTACATTATTTAAATGGTTTTACACTATTGTAAACTATTTTAAAAAGTTATGAAACTATTTTACGATATTTTAAATTACTTTATACTATTTCATACTATTTTAAATTATTTTATATTATTTTAAATTATTTTACATTATTTTATATTATTTTATACTATTTTAAATTATTTTATATTATTTTAAACTATTTGACATTATTTTATAATATTTTACACTATTTTAAACAATTTTACATTATTTTACAGTATTTTAAAATAATTTATGTTATTTTAAAGATTTTAAACCTTTTTAATACTAATTTAAACTATTTTACATTATTTTACACTATTTTAAACTATTTTACACTATTTTACACTATTTTACATTATTTTAAATAGTTTTATACTATTTTAAATGGTTTTAAATTATTTTTATATTATATTAAATGATTTTACACTATTTTAAACTTTTAAAAATTGTTAAACTATTTAAAACTATTTATACTATTATACACTATTTAAAACTATTTTAAATTATCTCCTACTATTTTAAATTATTTTATACTATTTTACGTTATTTAAAACTTTTTAAAACTATTTTACACTATTTTAAACTATTTTAAATTATTTTACACCATTTTAAACTATTTATATTATTTTAAATAGTTTTAAATTTTTTATATTATTTAAATTGTTTTACACTATTTTATACTATTTTATATTATTTTAAACTATTTTACTTTATTTTAACTATTTTAAATTATTTTATATTATTTCATACCATTTTAAATTATTTTATATTATTTAAAACTATTTTACATTATTTCATACTATTTTAAACTATTTTATATTATTTTATACTATTTTTAACTTTTAAAAACTATTTTACACTATTTTAAATAATTTTACATTATTTCAAAAAAATTACCTTATATGAAAATATTTTAAACTTTTTTATATGATTTTAAACTATTTTACATTATTTTAAACTATTTTAAAATATTTTATAATATTTTAAAATATTTAAAATTATTTTACGCTATTTTAAATTATTTTCCACTATTTTATACTATTTTAAATTATTTTACATTATTTGAGATAAATTTACACTTTTAAATTATTTTTAATTACCTCATATTATTTTATAATATTTTAAATTATTTTGTACTATTTTACCCTATATTAAATTAGTTTACATACTATTAAACTAGTTTACACTATCTTATATTATATTAAACTATTTTAAATGATATTACACTATTTTACACTATATTAAATTATTTTAGCCTATTTTACATTAGTTTAAACTATTTTACAATTTGTAAAACTATTTTACACTATTATAAACTATTTTACACTATTTTAAACTATTTGACATTATTTTAAATGGTGTTATACTATTTTAAATTATTTTATATTATTTTAAACTATTTTATATTATTTTATACTGTTTAAAACTATTTAAATCTATTTTACATTATTTTATAATAATTTAAATTATTTTATACTATTTTACACTATTTTATACTTTTTTTGCTATTTTATACATTTTAAAAACTATTTTACATTATTTTCACCTATTTCACATTATTTTACATTAATTTCAAACAATGTACATTATTTCAAATTATTTTGAAAATTTTATACTATTTTTATACTATTTTAAATTATTTTACAATATTTTAAACAATTTTAAAATATTTGACACTTTTAAAATATTTTAAATTGTTTTATGCTATTTTAAACTATTTTAAAATATTTTAAATTACTTTACATTATTTTAAACTATTTTACACTATTTTAAACTATTTTACATTATTTTAAATAGTTTTATATTATTTTAAATGGATTTAAATTAAATTTTTACATTATTTAAATGGTTTTAAACTATTTTATTCTATTTTACACCATTTTAAACTATTTTTAATTATTTTATATTATTTCATTATATTTTAAATTATTTTATATTATTTTAAACTATTTTATATTATTTCATACTATTTTAAATTATTTCATATTATTTTAAACTATTTAACATTATTTTATACTATTTTAGACTATTTTTAATTTTTTAAAACTATTTTAAACTATTTCACATTGTTTTACATTATTTTAAAATAATTTACGTTATTCTAAAATATTTTTAATTTTTCTTTAAATTATTTTTACACTATTTTAAATAATTTTATATTATTTTAAAATATTTTACACAATTTTAAATGGTTTTGTATTATTTTATATGGTTTTAAATCATTTATTTACATTATTTTAAATGATTTTACACTATTTGATTTTATTTTTTACTATTTTAAAATATCTTTAAACTATTTTACACTATTTTAAATTATTTTATACTATTTTAAACTATTTTACATTATTTTATATTATTTTAACCTATTTTACACTATTTTATACTATTTTACACTATTTTAAATTATTTTACATTATCTCATACTATTTTATATTATTTTAAACTAATTTTTACTATTTTAAACTATTTTATATACTATTTACGTTATTTAAAACTTTTTAAAACTATTTCACTTTATTTTAAATTAATTTTAAATAATTTATGTTATTTTTAAATATATTAAACTTTTTTTATACTATTTTAAACCATTTTACACTTTTAAACATTTTAAATTATTTTACACTATTTTAAATTTTAAACCTATTTTACATTATTTTAAACTATTTCACATTATTTTACACTATTTTACACTATTTTAAACTATTTCACATTATTTTACATTATTTTAAAATAATTTATGTTATTTTAAAAGATTTTAAACTTTTTTATACAATTTTAAACTATTTTACATTATTTTACACTATTTTAAATTATTGTACACTATTTTCAAATATTTTAAATTATTTTATACTATTTTAAACTATTTTACACTATTTTAAACTATTTTAAATTATTTTAAACTATTTTAAACTATTTTACACTATTTTATACTATTTTAAATTATTTTAAATTATTTTATATTATTTTATACTATTTTAAACTATTTTAAACTATTTTACACTATTTTATACTATTTTAAACTATTTTACACTATTTTAAAACTATTTTATATTATTTCATAATACTTTACATTGTTTTAAATTATTTTTAAAAATTGTTAAACTATTTTATACTATAATAAACTATTTTAAATTATTTTACACTATTTTAAATTAATTCACATTATTTTACCTATTTTAAAATAATTTATATTATTTTAAATTTTTTATATTATTTAAAACTTTTTTACACTATTTTACATTATTTTAAACTATTTTAAATTAGTTTACACTTTTAAATTATTTTACATTATTTAACAATATTTTATATTAATTTAAATAATTTTAAATTATTTTACATTATTTTAAATGATTTTTACATTATTTTAAACTAGTTTACATTATTTTTAACTATTTCACACTTTTTTAAATTATTTTAAACTATTTTACACTATTTTAAAATATTTTAAATTATTTTACACTATTTTACAATATTTTAAACTATTTTACATTATTTTTACACTATATTAAACTAGTTTACATACTATTAAACTACTATACATAATTCTAAACTATTTTACAATATTTTACATTATATTAAACTATTTTAAACAAAATCAAACTATTTTACACTATTTTAACCTATTTTATATTACTGTAAACTATTTTACAATTTGTAAAACTATTATACACTATTTTAAAACTATTTTACACTATTTTATACTTTTTTTAAAAAAAATTAATCTATTTTACACTATTTTAAATCATTTTATATTATTTCATACTATTTTAAATTATTTTATATACTATTTTTAACTATTTTACACTATTTTAAACTATTATACACTATTTTACACTTTTTAAAATAATTTTACACTATTTTAAAATATTTTAAATTATTTTAAACTATTTAACATTATTTTAAATGGTTTTATACTATTTTAAATGGTTTTAAATTTTTTTTTACATTATTTTAAATGGTTTTACACTATTTTATACTATTTTACACTATTTTAAAAAATTATTAAACTATTTTAAATTATTTTATACTATTTTAAACTATTTTAAACTATTTTAAATTATTTTAAATTAATTTATACTATTTTATACTATTTTACATTATTTTAAATAATTTTACATTATCTCATACTATTTTAAACTATTTTATACTTTCAAGGTATGATTGGTTTAGAACTACAATTAGTATGGTTTATAATGTTGTTAGAATTGTTATGTGGTAGTCAATATTAAACATATAATCTTTAATGTTCCTTTTGATATACTATGTGATGACTTATTAGCTGATTAAATGATGATGTTAAGATAGGTGATTAATTAAAAATTTTAATTTATATGTTCTGTAAAAGTATGTGGATAAGCTTAGTTGAGGAATTGATTGTCGGCGTGGTAGAAGGTAATATGTAAAATAAATTATATTCACGTTAATATTAAATAAATAAATAGTACTAAAAAATAAATAAATAAAAGATTAGGTAAAATTATTAATATATATACTTGGGTGTCATCATTGATGCTGTAATTTAAGTTAGTATTGCCCATTTATTAATTTAATTAAATTAAAAAAATCAAATATGATATTTTCAAAAATAGAATTTTCTATTTCCTACTCTTGGTCATTACAAAATGTTGACAGAGATGAAGAATGACTTAGGGTAACTTCCATTTTAAGGAGAGTTATCCCTATGCATGTTTAGGCATGAAGGAAGGTTTTCACTTTCAGACTTGTATATAGACTCTTAGGGTCGGGTTGTTGGAAGTTTAATATGGGAAAGTAGTAACTAATAGGGGGGTGAATTAGATATGTAAAAATTCTACCAATTCTAAACAAACTGATTCAACCATGTATTCATAAACATAAACTAAAATGTTATAAAAAATTAACAACTAATCATGAACACATAACACAAAGATTTTGGTAACACAGAAACCATTGAGGGTAAAACTAGGATGGGGATGACACCCACAAATCTTCACTACTATAGTAATAAAGTGTGTCTGTTAGGGCTACAAAATTTTGATCACTTCTGATGGTCTACCCTATGATGGGTCTACCCAGTTAAGAGCTTTCATACTTATACAATCTACCTTGTTAAAGGATTTAAACTTATAATAAAGTAAGCACTCAGTTAAGATATTTACGAAGGCCTATTAGGACCACTCTATTAAGAGATTTACCCTGATTCACTTATTAGAATGTATCAGTACCTAATCCTTTGGTCTGCACTACAAATGCTGATAATGGATCTCCTCTTTCCAACTCTTAACTGATCTCTCAATCTGATTTATCTTTGTTCTACTTGTTAGCACTTACCAAATTTTTCATTGGTCCAAGCTTATTTTCCTATCTCTATAATTTGTCCTAGCCTCTAGCTCAAACCCTAAGTCTTATTTGGTCCAGAATCATGAAAAACCCTAAACCTCTGAGACTTGTTCTATTTTCATGTTAATTTTTCATGTCACTTAAGTCAAAATTTTGCATGTGCGCATTACCCTTTTCACGTTGGTCGCTTGATCTCCTAACCCGAGCCAAATATTCTTTTTCATCCAACAATCATGTGATTACCTTTTGTTGCTAAGTCTCCTAAGGATATGGCATATTCTCTTTTTTTCATGAGACTTAGCGCGGCCCGTTGATCTCAGATCAAATCCTACGGTGATCGCATTATCTCCTAATAAATTCCATAGTTTGTAAATTATCTCGAGACATGGAAACTTCCTCAATCGTGAAGTCTAGTAAAGTGACCCAGGGTAAATGGCTAAGTTAAAATGTAGTGGTCATCAAGTCTCTTGAAAAATCATGGGTGAAGTTAAAGATTCAGAGATTTAGCGACAATCATAGATGCAAATCAGATTTGACAATAGTCGTGAGGTCGCGGTAAGAATTTGATAAGTTAGAAGAGATCCAGCGACTATGAGACATAGGGAAAGATGAGACACATGTTATGTAGTCACCTAGTCTCATGACAGATTAGGGTTCAGAGAAAATATAAAGAGACTCAGTGACAACCGTCAGATGTGGCTAGATGAAGGATCAACGGTAGTCAGGATGTCTCTAAATAAAAATGATAGATGTAGATTTATAAAGCGATAAGGAGATAAAGTGTTGTCGCCAAGTTGCAAGATAAAGTCATGACATCAGCAAAGATCTGGAGACTTCATGGTGGCCGTAGATTATGTTTTGATCCTGTGCTTGTCGCTAAGTCTCTAGATAAAATGATGAAGGGTGAAATTATTTAGCGATAACAAGACAAGGGCTGTTGTTGCCAAGTCTCGTGATATTTTAGGGTTTTACCAAAGATAAAGAGACTTAGCGATAGGCGTTAGCTGAAAGGGAGATCAACAGTAGTCATGTTATCTCCAGATGAAAACCAAAAAGTTGAAATCATATGGTGACAAAGAGGCTAAGGTGCTTGTCATGTGGTCGCCAGATAAACTATGAATTAAGGAGTAGATAAGTTTGGAAAGATTGTGTGGTAGGTGCAAAGGCTTATATCAAAGTTGCTCGATATTTAATCATTAATCAATTACTCCTATGCGACATGTGGCAGATCAGATTCTTGTGCCTGGGTAACTTAAAAAGGATCAACGACTCTATTTTTAAGTTGGCAAAGGTTTCAATCTTAGTCATCAGATTCATTTTCCACACCACTTATAGCCGTTGTAACATAATTTTAAAAATTCAAAAATATTCACAAAGGGTTTCATAAAGATATACAGATATTTGTTCTCAGAGACATTAATGACCTGATTTGATCTTTTGGGCAGCTCTGTACAACTATTGAAGACCAAACAGAAGGAAATTTGATATATGGGAATGCATTTATATCCAGACTTAACAGGAACAGTTTTACAATTAGAGGGTAAATGCATACACAACCACCAAGTTTTTTCTGAATTAATGAGGGTTGTTGTTACTGTCATGCCATGGATTTTCTTGGCTATGAGAGTGTTGCACTCATATCCATGGATTGGTGAATTAATTGCAGATTAGATTACACATATTGAAGAGATGAATTCAGGATTTCAACTTGACATCAGAATTGAATTTTATATTTGATTGGTTGTAAACCCTAACCCTAAATGGTCTGAAGCTTGTAGCATTCTTGTTCCTATAAAAGAATACTCAAGACCATTTAGAAAGGGCTAGAAAATTGGGAGAATAGAAAGCATTAGGCTAATACTCATTTCTAGTCTAGAAGATTGCAGATGTAGTTTAGTGGTATTGAGATAGGAAGAAAGTTGTATAATCTTTTTCATATTATCTAATTGCATATTTCCTTGTCATACTGATTAAAAAATAGTTTTCATCATACTTAATATAATTTCTTCTTAGATTTGAGTCTCTCCTTTGTGTTGTCAGTGGAATTGTGAGTTTTCTGGCTTATTATATGAGTTTTTCTTATGCATATGTGTATTTCATTGGTATTTGATTGAGAATCAAACTAAAATCATTTCAATACTACATTAATTTTGTTTGATATCTACTTGAGGATCCTGTAGTGAGCAATCTGAAAGTTCTTATCTTTATGGCTTTGAATCTATGCCTAATAAGGTGTTTTAGTTTTAGTATTGTATGTAGGTTTTAGCAAAATGGATAAGGCACTGATCTGAGATTAGTATTCCTATCCTGATGTTCTCCTGGGGTTATTTGGCTATGTTCTATCCCACAAATATAAATCAAACTCATTACAAAGTTCTTTACCTTTTGAGGTGTTCTCCTACTTGTTCCACCCATGGTAGTGGAGAGTCACTAAATTCTAGGTTGGAATTTATTACTTACATACCATTCATCTATTGTTTAACTCTAGAAGTAGAAGGTGTGGTAAAGAGTTGAGTTTAGTCTAGATTAGGTGTACTCACCTAGGTTTTGCAGAGCTAGAAGTAGAAGAGGATAGTCTTGACCCTATAGTTGGTCCAGTTACCTTACAGAGCTCTCACACTTGGAACTAACAACTCCTAACATAATTCTTAAGGCATATTGGTTGCTCAAGTTAGCATAATTTTTTTTGAACACCAACAATATGGCGACTCTACTAGGAATTTGAAAGAAAGAATTATCCTAAAATTTTTGGTTGAAGATAGAAAATTTATAAAATCCTTTTAAGGATCATCAACTTACAGTTTAGCTAGCAACGCTAGGGAAAATAAAGATTGTAAGGTCTAATTTGAATCTCAGCATATTATCAATCATATTTTTTGTGAGGTACTATGATCCTAATTAATTTTTGGGTGGTGACTCTGAAGTAATCTTTGTAGCAGTGTTGAGTATTAGAAATCATTTTTTACATACTTTCCAATATGAGTCATAAAGGAACAAGGTATTGGTTAAGAAAGCACCCTAAAGGTAGGTTGGGAAATGATTTCCCAACTACATCTAAATCTGACCAGCCTAGAAGAGAAAGGGATACTAGAGATACCCCTCAAAATGAGAGACAAAGAGAAGAAATCATAGAAGAAAGACTAGTCTAACGTAGCCATGAAGGAAATACATCTGAATATGAGGAAGCTAAGGCTGCAGACATGGGACTAGGTACAAATGAAGGTTATAGTTCTCCTGATGACAAAGAAGAAGAATAATCTATTTCTACTTTGCCAGATCCTGATAGTATGGCTGCAAAGCTTGTTGAAGTTGAAAATTTGATCCAGTAGCAGGTAGCTATAAGACAAAGGAGAGAAAGGGAGAGAGAAAATCAAATCTGACAGGACCAAGTTTTCCTTGAGAAAAGAATGAGAATATTATTAGAGCTTGAGGCATTGAATAATGGTGAAAATCCTTCAAGGGATGAAGAGGAACTTATCATTCAGGTGATTAGTCGGCAGGGCTCTAAAGGTAAGGAAAAACAAAGGGTTACAATAGATGACCCTAAGAATCTAAAAGGTCTGGTAGATCATATGTCTAAATTGGATATGGATCTTGAGAGAGCTAGAGTTGAAAGGGAAGTCATAGCCAAGGATCTTGAATTGGCAGAATTGGAGGCTACTACTTTGGAGATGAAAAAGAAGGCTGACTATCTCAGACAGATGACAAGGCCTGTTCAGCTTGGTCCTTAAGTAGCTACAACATCAAATCAAAAAGCCTCTGCTTCTCAAGACAATGTTGCTTTCCAATTAAAATCCACTAATGTGGAAAGGTACAAACAATTTTCCTTTCATAATATCCAAGGATATCCTAATGATGTTCCATGCAAACTTAGAGATAAGCTTCCCAAGTTTACTGGAAATAATGTAGTTACATGTGAAGAACATTTGAAAAAATTTAAGGATATGATGGATGATTGTGAAATTGCACATGAGGATGTATTAATGAAACTCTTTATTCAATCTTTGGTAGAGGATGCTAGGGATTGGTTTAGAGGATTTCCTTATAATTCTATAGGGTCAATAGATGAACTAGTTGATTGCTTTAAGGGGAAATATGGTGACAAGACCAATGAGGGATTCATGTTGAATGAATTCAATAATATAAAAAAGAATCAAAATGAGGATGTTGCCCAGTTCAACATAAGATTTCAAAGAGCTATGCACAAAATTTTTCAGGTTATGAGATTGGATGATAGAGTTTGTTTAGCTACTTATCTCAATGCATTTGATTCTAAGATGGGATACCTCCTGAGAGACAAAAATCCAAGGACCATGATAGAAGCCTACAAAATGGTTGTCAATATAGAAACCAATAGGAGAGTATCTGGGAAGTTGGGTAGGAGAGAAGATTGCAATCCTGCAAAGAAAGAATTAGACAAGCCTTCAAATGTTAAGCCTAAAGAGGAAATCAATATGAAGCAAATTCTAAATATTATAAAAGACCTAAAACTAGGAGAAAATAAAAATCCTAGAGCTCTAAGTAATGATAGGTTGTCCTATAACAATTATAATCCCCAAAATAAGATGTAGAACTACCCATACAATACCCAATTCAAGGATGGGAGGCCCATTATCCCATAAAGGATAGAAAGGCCAAACAAAGATACTCCTGATCCTGTTTACAGAAATTCAGCTCATATGTGTAATGATGAATATTGGTGTGAATAATGTGAATCCCCCCATAATCTAGATACTTGTGTTGTTGCTCAGAAGATGTATCCAATTCAATCCCAACAAGAAAATGAAGATGAGGAAAAGTTATATGATGATGTTGGGAATGCAATGGCATATGCAAATTTAAGAAGTGATGAATCTGATGGCCAAGACAAAAATCAGGAGTTGTCTTCATCAGATGACGATGAATTTGAAAATCAAGCTAAGGATCAAGATATGCTTTTCTTTGAGGAAAAGGAAGCAGACATTGATAGAATAGGATGTAATACTACAAGGGGAGGAGAGCCGTTCACAGCAAGAAGGCTTTCAAGTGTAGAGAGGGCTAGAATCACAAAAACTTGGTTGCCCAAGCACAAAGTAAATATAATTTGAGAAATAGAACAGTTGGCAATGAAGTTAGCACACCGGCTGGTATGTTTGTTACAGAACCAAAAATAAGCCCTAAGAAGATATCAGAAAAAAAAATCTACTAAGAATGTGAAGAAGATAAAGGTAAAAACAATAGATAAACCAAGCAATCCTAATATTTCTCAAAAGATTAAGATGAAGACACCAGAGATGGTTGTTTCTTCATTTCCAAAGGATGTTAAGGGAACTGAACCAAATTAGCCTACTCAAAATCAAGATAAGAATATTATTTCCAAGCAAAATATCTCTGATCTTGAATATGCTCCTATTAACATGGGACAATTGATTTCTCAAATCACAGTCAGAGTTCCACTTTTGGAAATGATGAGGATTCCTAAGCATAAGGAGATAGCTTTGGCATGGATGAATAGTGTTTTTACTATAAAAGTTTTGAAATCAGAAGTAAATGAGAAGGAAAGAAACTACAAGGAAAAATCAGATACAAAGGGAAAAGAATCAGAAGAAATTATTTCTAAGATCCCTTAGGTTTTCTTAAACATAAATCATGTCTTTCCTCCTTCAAGAACTATTGATCCTTTCTTTTTAATATTTGTTAGTAATGGTAAGATGCTCAAGAATTGCATGATTGATTCAGGTGCATCAAATATAGTCATGCCTGCAGAAATAATGAAATCAATGGGATTGCAGGTTGATACTCCTCATGGGAGATGTCAAGCAATGGATTCAAGAGAAGTTCCTATCATAGGTACCATTAAGGCCATGCCTTATACACTTGCTGCATTTCCAAAAAAAATATTAAAAATGAGTGTCTTATTAGTTGACATTCCACCCCAATATGGAATGTTGCTATCTAGGGAAATGGAGTGCCTCGATGGGAGGAAGTATACAATGTGATTTGTCACTTTCCAATTTGACATAGCTAGTAAAAACATCAGGGTATCTAGGGAAGTTAGAAATCCTCATATGATTGAGGAGAGTGAAGATGAAGGAATGAATTGTTTCTTGGATACAGATATTGGATCTTTCCAAGTACAAGATAGTAAAGCTGAGAAAAATTTCCAACACATGATGTTATTAGAAGAAAAGGAAAATCTTGCAGATAAGAATAACTTATGGACGATGCACTTTTATGGTGCAAATTCAAAGGAAGGAGCTGGTGCAGGAGTGTTACTAATAGCTCCTAGTGGTAAGACTTACAAGTTCTTATTTTCTCTATTATTCACTTGCACAAATAATATTGCAGAATACGAGGCTTTGCTGATAGGATTGAGATTAGCTTCAAAACACAAGATCACATATATTAGAGTCATCAGGGATTCTAAATTAGTTGTTTCTGAAATAATATCTAGATATGATTCAAAAAATCAAAGGTTAAAATAGTACATGAATGTTGTTTGGGATGAAATCAAAATTTTTGATGCATTTGGCATTGAGTGGATGGATAGAAATTAGAACAAGATGGCAGATCTGTTGGCTAATATTGCTTTAAGGCCTGAAGATATTACTTCTGCAAAAATTTCTAAGGTGGAGATTTAGACTAGGCCATCCATTCCAGACAATGTTGAAAATTTGCAAGTTTTCAATGATGACTTGGATATTTTGGAATTCCTTTCTTCTAAATCAAACTTTGGAAATAAAGAGATGGATTTTACTAGTTTTGTGGAAACCATAGATGGAAAAGATAGTATTCTCAGAAAGGAGGTTCTCCAATTAAAATCAAATAAGGTACCCAAAGGTTTGGTTGTACTTGAAGAGATTTTGACAATAAAGATAAATCTTTGTCAGCTAGTGCAGTTAATAAGTCTGAGGACTTGGAAGAGATAAACTTGGGGACAGATCAAGATCCAAAAAAGTTGTACATTGGTAAGAAGTTATCCCCCAAGCTTAGAGATTTACTGGTAAATATTCTTAAGAAATATAGACATGTTTTTTCATGGTCTTATGATGATTTGAAAGCATACAGAGAAGATTTATTCCAGCATGAGATTCAATTGAAGGAAGGCACTAAGCCTTTTAGAAAGAAGTTGAGACCTGTGAATCCCACTTTGGCACCTAAGATGCAGGATGAATTAAAAAATATGAGGGATGCTGGAATCATAAAGCCTATAAGGTATTCAACATGGGTATCAAATTTGGTACCAGTAAGAGAAAAATGGAGATATCAGATTGTGTGTGGACTTTAGAAATTTGAATGTGAATTCCTTAAAGGACAATTATGGATTGCCTAATATGGAGGTAATGTTGCAAAAATTCACAGGATCTGAGATGATGTCCATGTTGGATGGTTTTTAAGGGTATAATCAAATCAAGGTCAAGGAATCTGAATAGTTCAAGACTGCTTTCACCACACCCTGGGGAACTTATATATATGTTAGAATGCCCTTTGGCTTGATGAATGTTGGGGCTACTTTACAAAGAGCCATGGATGTGGCATTTATAGATTTCATAAACAAGTTTTTAGCAGTCTACTAAGATGATCTTACTGCTTATTCAGCAAAAGAAGATCAAGATTGTGATCATCTTGAAAAGATCTTTGTAAGGGCACTTGAATACGGGGTTTCTTTTAACCCAAAGAAGTGTGTTTTTGGGGTAACAAAGGGAAAAAATTTAGGACATATTGTCTATAAAGATGGTGCCAGGATTGTTCTTGATAGGGTGAATGCAATTGATAAAGTCCCTCAAGCCAAGAATGTTAAGGGCATTCGGTCTTTCTTCAGTCAAGTGAATTTCTTGAGAAGATTTGTTACAAATTTTGCAAAGACTAATTTGCCAATCTCAAAGATGATGAAGAAAGGAGCCAAAGTGGAATGGACTCAAGAAGCATGTAGGGATTTCTTAGATATTAAACAAGCTCTAAAAGATGCCCCTATTTTGAGAACCCTGATTATACTAAGCCACTTCAAATTTTATCCTTTGCTTCTTATAATACTATTGCTGCAGTGTTATTACAGAAGAATTCAAAAGGCTATGAACAACTAATTTCCTTTTTTAGTAAATCTTTATAGGTAGAAAAATCTAAATATGATATCATGGAGAAATAGGCTTATGCTTTGGTCAAGGTTGTTAAAGCATTCAAATGCTATTTGGTAGGGGCAACCATAATTGCGTATGTACCAAGTGATGTTGTCAAGGACATCTTAGTCCAACAAGAGGTATCAGGGAGAAGATGTAGATGGATAAAAAAGATCCAAGAGTTTAATATTGATGTCCATATAACTAAGTTGGTAAGAGGTTTAGGATTTTCTAAATTAATGGCTCAAAGCAATTTAGATG
>MU223147.1:581746-596989 GCA_018584345.1 Thuja plicata
ATAGACCATTGCTAAAATAGAGGATTTGAAAGCATTGAAAACTGAAATGAAACTATTCTATATGAGAGATGCAATTATAATCTAAGAATGAAAATGCAGATTTTAAGCTAAGAACTTGAAAAAGATACTCTAAAAATTCGTTATAGTTTTGATACTCTAAAAATAGCTATAATTTTGATACTCTAAAAATTGCTCCTCTCAAATGAAGGAAAGAAGGTCCATAATATAGAAAATCCTGAAGAGAGGATGAAGAGTTCCTTGGAAAGAAATGAATGACTCTTCATTTCCATGGAGGAAGGTGAGACAAAATTGAAGGAATTATTTAATTAAGTAAATGAATTATTGCCACATGGGTGGCTTTTATTATTGTTTGAATTATTAAATTTAAGTGAGGATAATTCATTCAAATAACCAAATAATTATTTAATTCCCTTGATGTGTATTAGCTAAAGGGAGTGGAATTAATTTAATTTAAAAGCACTTATGACTTTAGAATTAAATTAATTAATTATAGGGATTTTTTAGCTAATAAATTTTAAAAATTTAGTAATTAAATATGGTGTAAGATTTATGCAAATTCAGGCTTTCTGCATTTGAGACTAAGTCAATTAAAGACAACTAGGAAGGAGAATTTTCCTAGTACAATAGGACTTCAATGATGAGAAAATGCACAAAAATTGATTAGCATTGTAAGGTGCCAATTTTGGGGTATTACATTTTGCCCCTCTTTGAATTGATGTGCGAGCAATGCGTTGATTCAAAGAATAGTCTGATGTGACAGATGAAGATTTTAGGAGTCTAGGTTAGGTTGCCAAGACACTGATCAGATCAAGAAGCAAAACCATCTTTAGAACGAAGCATGATTTTCCAAAGTCTAAGTTAGATTATGAAGACAACAGTCCAAATACCAATTGAGAGAAGATTGAAATCGAGGTTAGATTTCCCTAATGTCTGCTAGCTGATGAAGATTTAGGATTATCTCCAGAATTAGGGTTAGATTGCCCCAATATGAAGTTTATCCCTCTGAGATCTAGGTTAGGTTGCCCAAATAACGGTTGAAAATAGCTTTTGAGAGTCATCTTCAGTACGAAGCATGACTTTCAAGAATTAGGGTTAGATTGCCGTGAAACCCAATGAGATTTCAAGAATCATCTCTATAATGAAGCTTAGTCCCCCTATATCTAGGTTAGATTTTCCAGACACTGGTCAGATTGATATCTTTCACAAGACTGTCCCCAGAATGAGGCTCAACCTTCAGGAGTCAGGGTTAGATTGCCCTGATACCTGTCTTAAAAGATAGTCAATAGAGATTTTTAGGACTATCTCCAGAATGAAGCATGATCCTTGAGGATCCGAGTTAGATTTCTCAGATACCTAAAAAGATAGATGACAAGATGCAAGGCATCAAGATGTCCCTAGAGATTCAAGATCATGGAATATCCAATTTTGACCATAAGGTACAAAATATTGAATATGCCCCAAGTGATGAGATGCCCTTAGCAATGGGGACTTTTGATTCAGATCAGACTGATTCAAGAATGATGCAAAAAGATTCAATGATGCAATCATCCTAGCCCCTCGGGAACAAAATCGAAAGATGACACAATAGAAAGATGATAGACATCAAAGATTGCAGATAGAATTAAGATCAAATATCCAAAGGAATTCAGAGATAAAACAAGAGAAGGCAGAATCAATTTAGAGTGATCAGAAGGTCCTGTTGATTAGTTTTGACCACAGTTTGACGAGAATTGAATAGAGTTGACTTTGATGAAAAGATTGTAGAAGGAAATAAAATGATGATGAGAGATGATTCTGACAAGAAAGCGATGTCAAAAAGTTGACTATACAAGCGTCAGAGCACATTGGTCCCAAAATTTTAAAATGCGATTTTGAGCTACTTAGGAGTGTCAGATTTCAATTTCGGTCACGAAAATGGATTAAGCATAGAGCTGAAGATAGAGAGAAAGGAGAAAATAGTTGTCTAGTCATGATGAATCCAGAACAAAAGATGAGAACCTTCGAAGAATGAGAAGACAATGAAGAGAGCACCAAAACTTTCGCTATGCAAGCTTAAAATGCGAATGCAAGCCTAAGCTAAATGCAACCCTAGGACTTGGTTGTTGGAATCATCACATAATTATCATCATCGAGTATTTTTGGAACATCAGAGTCAATACAATCCTTACTGGCTCCACTACAACCATAATAATATGAATATGAATTTCATCAAATAAAATGTAGGAAATGAACATAAGCACCAAAGCAAAAAATCCAAGATGACTTGAACATTGTTTCCAGTTTGATATAGTAAGAGTACACAAGTAAACAAATAGAGAAATAATAGTCAAGGAGATAGTTCCAACCTCCCCTTGGCATACAAATAAACAAGATCAAGGGATGTGAGGCTTTTCCACCTTAATGTAGAAGCTCTTATCACATACACCCTATTTATTTGATTTTGTCAGATCATTGAAACCACACCCACAAGTAGTAGACAATGAAAATGTCAATGAAATTCATGAGAAAAAATAGCATACAAAGAAAGATTCAATCATAGCTCATCATGTTTCAAAGTTTACGAATGTGCATGTGTTTTAGGGGTGTTGAAAAACACCATTGTGCTTGTGAGTGCGATGTGTTTGATTGCAATCGAGAGATGTTTACATTGTGATGTCCAATGTGTGTTGAAAAACATAGATGTGTCCAAAAGGAGTGTTAAAAAACACTATTTGATTGGAGTGTTGAGAAACACTAGTTTGTGCCAGTAGATAGTTGTCCTTTAGAACTGACAAGATTACTAACTCGAGTGTAAATCAAAGATGTGATCAAAGTGGGGAGCTATGCCCCCAAGTACTGAATGGACTGATGTCAAATATGCAAATAGTGAGTTGATGTGAGAAATATCAGTAGTACAATGATAGTAGGTAGACACAGTGAAAATAATTGGTGACTAACATGAGAAAGACTCTCAAGTATGAAGATTGGTGTGAGATCTAAGCATCAACAGGCAGACTCAGTGAGAACCACTGGTGACTGATGCAAAGAGGAGAGAGACTAAAAAAGATAGGATAATGTTCCCTAGACTAGGAAGTTTCCCCCGAGTATGACCAGTTTCAATCCTTGTGAAGTCGAGCAAAATCTGAAAAAATAACTAAGAGCGAATGCATGAGTGAGCAAACTAAAGAAGGAAAGCAAACTAAAGCAGGAAAGCAGGAGAGCAAATTGCAAGAAAGCCAAGGGATGCCGCGATAGATATAGCATTGCAGAAAAAGAGGCACATGTTTACCAAGTTTTCACCATCTTGGTAGAAATTCTATTTTTTCTACCATGACGCATGTTTACTAGGTTTTCATCAATGGCACATTTTTTCTCTTTTTCTCATTTTTTTGTATTTTCATTTTTTGATTTTTTTTGTATTTTTTCTTTTTTCTCTTTTTTTGTATTTTTTCTTTTATTGATTATTTTGGTATTATCAAGGTGCCTATTTTCAAGGTTTTAACCAGAATAATAGATACATCAAAGTGCCTGTTTGCCAGGTTTTCACTAAGATGATCATTTTTTCAGGACATTTTGCAATTTTTAGGATTTTCTCAGAATAGAGTATGTACATGAGCATTTAGAAGACATCTCAACTGTAGAAATTCTTTAGATGAAGAGCATTGATAGGATATTTGATCTGTTCTCCCTCTGTGGTAGAGAGCTGGTAAGTGCCAGACCCAAATACTACAGTGATAACATACAGACCAAGCCAGTTTGGTTCAAATTTTCCTTTCTGGACCCGCTGCTATTAATTCTTGGGGTTCTCTCTTAGGACGAGATCACCCATTTGGAATTCCCTTGGTCTGACCTTATTTTTGTAGCTTTTAGATATTCTCTTCTGATATGCTCAGAGATGATCGAATGCCACTTTCCAACATTCATCTAGTAGTTCTAGCTCTTGAAGCTGAGATATTATGATATCATCATCAGTAATGAGGCCCTTTAGAGAGACTCGCAAGGTAGGAATATCAACCTCAATAAGAAGCATTGCATATACACCATAAACTAGAGCAAAGGACGTGGCCCCTGTTGGTGTCCATATATTGGTGTGGTAAGCCCATAAAGCTGGATTAATCTAGAGATGCTAGTCTCGTCCATATTTGTGTGCTGTGCGGTGTAAGATCTTGAGAATAGTCTTATTTGAAGCTTCCGCCTATCCATTACCCTGGGGATAATAGATAGAGGACTAGTGCTGGATAATTCTAAACTTAGTGCATAAATTTGTTAGATCCTTGTTCTTGAATTTCCCCCATTGTTAGTGATTATTGATGAGGGTACACCATATCTACAGATGATGTAGTTTAGTATAAACATGGCCACAGACTTGCCATCAAATATGATGAGAGGCACTGCCTCGACCCACTTGGTGAAATAGTCTGTAACAGTACTGATGTATTTATGTCCCCTTGAAGAAAATGGATGTATCTAACCCACCAAGTCAAAGGCCCACTGCTGAAATGGCCAAAAGTTGATGAAAGGAATGAGCTCCTTGGCAAGAGCATGGATCAGATTTCCATGAAGTTGGCACTATTTGCAAGATTTAGCAAATTGTGTAGCTTATTTCTCCATATCTGACCAATAGTAACCAGCTCTAATAAGTTTGTGAGCCAGTGTTAGACTGTTTGAGTGAGACCCACATATGCCTTCATGCATCTCTACTAACACACACTTGGACTCATCAGGTTCTAAACACCTAAGGAGGGTACCATCTAAACTTCGCCTATATAAGTCATTAGCTATGACGACAAACTATGAAGCACTGCGAATTAAGTGACATTTCTCATTTTAGGTGTAAGTGTCTAGAATGATCTAGTCATGAAGGTAGGAGTAAATATGGTGGTAGCGAGATGAGCTATGTCCAATGACTGAATAGATCATCTGGGATATAGGGGAATTATAAGCAGGGTAGCATAACATCTCCACTAGGAATTCATGTTTGAAGTCATTTTCTGGCATTTGTAACATGGAAGCCAGAGTAGCCACGACATTAGCTTCTTTATTGACTGCCCTTGGAATTTTTTGGAAAGTAATGTGTGCAAAGTATTTCTTGAGATCATCAACCATCTTTTTATAAGGCACCAGTTTTTCATCTTTTGTTTGGTAGATATCATTCAACTGATTGATAACCAACTATGAATTTCCAAAGACCTTTAGCTCATCAAAACTCCATTCAATAGCAATCTTTAAACTATTAATCAAGGCTTCATACTCAGCAGTGTTATTTGTGCAAGGAAACAACACTTTGTAAGCCTTTGGTAATGAATACCGCTGAGGTGTAATGAACAATATTTTGACACCTAACCCCTGTTGGGTGAATGATCTATCAAAGAACATGGTCCATGACTGATGTGTGAGAATCATGATGGACTCATTTGGTAACTTGATCCTTAATGGTTGATAGTCTGCAATAGGTGCCTCAGCCAACTGATCTGCAATTGCTTGCCCTTTGATAGCTTTTCTTTCCACATACTCAATGTCAAATTCACTGAGTATCATGACCCACTTAGCCAATCTACCCGTGAGGGAAGCTTTTTTGAGTAAGTACTTTAATGGATCAATTTTTTCAATAAGCCTTGTAGTGTGAGAAAGCATGTAATGTCATAACTTCTGGGAAGCAAACACCACCACCAAGAAAGCTTTCTCAATGACAGAATAATTCATTTCATAGGAGACCAACGTTCTGCTAATGTAATAGATTTATCTTTCTTTATTGTTTTGATCTTCTTGGGCCAATAGAGCACCCATAGATGTTTTTGTAGCTGAGATGTATAATATTAATGGTTTCCCATGAATAGGAGGCATTAATATAGGTGGATTAGCCAGATATTTTTTAATTTGTTGAAGACCTTGTTCACATTCTTTATTCCATTCATAGGTCACACCTTTATGTAGAGTTTTAGTAAATGGCTATGATTTGTTAGCTAGGTATGAGATGAAGCACCAGATAGACTAAAGCCAACCTTGAAGACCTCTCATTTGACTGATATTGTGAGGTGGAGGCATTTCTATGATAGCTTGCACCTTTTCAGGATCCACCTCGATTCCTTTTGCGGAGATAATATAACCAAGCAATTTTCCTGAAGTTACTCCAAATGCACATTTCTTAGGATTGAGACGTAGTTTGAAATTTTCCATACAATCTAGTATAGGGCCTAGATCAGTAAGATGTGCCTTCCTTTCCATGATTTTAGCAAGGGTTTCATCAACATAATCCTCCATTGTTTTATGCATCATATCATGAAATATAGTAGTGACTGCTCTTTGATACGTGGCTCCAGCATTCTTGAGACCAAAAGGCATAACATTCTAGTAGAAAGTGCCCCATGCACAAGTGAAAGTAGTATTTTCTTGGTCCTTTGGCATAATTTTGATTTGGTTGTAGCCAGAGAAACCATCCATTATGGAGTACATTTTGTCCCTTGCTGTCATATCCACAATCATATCAATGTTGGGTAGTGGGAAATCATCCTTTGGACCTGCCTTATTTAAGTCCCTAAAGTTTGTCTAGACTCTGATAGATTTTTCATGCGTTGACACTGGAACTATGTTGGAGATCCATTCTGCATAGTTAATTTCTCTGATGAACCCAACTTTTAGGAGTTTCTCTAATTCTGCCTTGACAAGTAGAGCCACATGTGGATGCATTTTTCTAAGTTTTTGCTCTGACTAGTTTTACTCAAGGATCTATTGACAGGTGATGCATGATAAGATCAAGATCTACACCAGGCATGTTAGAGTATGTCCATGCAAAGTTTATCTTTTTCTCTTTGAAGAAATCTATGAATTCTTTGAGTTCTTTTGCAGACAATGATTTAGCCACATAATGTGCGGATGTTCTTCTATTCCCAAATTTACTAGCTGAGTTAGCTCAATTAGCACCGATGTTCATTCCTAGAAATGACTTGGAAGCACATGAAGTATCTCATCCTCAGGTGCCTTGGAGAGGTTTTCACCTTTGGATACGTCTATTCTTTTTACTTTTTTCAGCTCTAACACTACCACAATGTGGTTTTCACCGTGAGAGAGCCTATTCTTTTTCTTCTTTTTGATTTTATGACTAAGATACTTGATATCACTTTCAGTCATACTAACATTGCCTTGTCTAGTGGAAGATGTTACAGGTTCAACAGTGTGGAGATAATAGGCTAGAGCGTAATCATTCTATAATGTGAGGACTTTGTTGGATGAGGAAGGGGAATTCTAGTCTATTAGCTCAGGATGTTGGACTGAGAGAGAAGTGACAGGTTCAAGTGCATTCATGGTATAATCATCAAAAGTGTTGACTAGTAAGTTGACCTAGAACAATCTCATCCAAAGGTGTATTTGAATCCCTTTGACTCCTAGTGACCGTAGTAGAAGAAACATTAACATTTATGGAATTGGACTCATTAGACCTTACACTAGACCCTTCACCTATGTTGAGAAGCTTTTCATAGGATCCTTCTGAAAAACTATCAAATTCATATTCATCAAAATCTATGTCTGAACTCTGACTGAGATGTTTTCACCATGAAGATTTGAGAGTTCTTGTGACACTAGCCTGTTCTTGCGCAAACTAATCTTGAAACTGTGATGATATGTATTGTTCACCTTGGAAACCAAGGTCTTGTGACACCTTCCATTGTTTGTATATCAGAGAAGTGAATGGAATAGTGACATTGGAGTCACTGCTAGCCTTGGCTATACTGGGATGTATTATGACATCATCTGGCTCAGCAAAGAATGCTGCCAGATCTGGAGGGATAGGATAAGGAAAGCGATCCTCATCGGAGCTATCCTCTCCAGTGTCAACTGTAGCTATGCCTTAAGGTTCTGGTGGAGGATCCATTTTGGGCACAAATTTGTTAACCCCTAGATGGAACACGATCTTCTTGAAGCCTAAACTAGTTGTGTCTTTTGTCCTTCGACCCATAGCTTTAATAGGTTCAACTAGCCCATTACCATTCATCCCTATTGGACCACTCCCTTTGTATCCAAAGCATTTCATGATTTTAAGACCTTCATTATTGGGATCTAGTTCATGAGATGGGCATTCTGTTTAGATATGTCCTTTCCTTTGTAAAGCCAAGATTTAATAGCTCCTTCCTCATCTTCATCTTCTAATGGTGTTGAAACCTGTACAAAGGCAACATCATAAACTATTTTAGGAGTAGAAGATTTATTATTCTTAGAAGGTCTCCCATAAGAATAAGGAGATGAAGGTAGAGCTGCTAATGATAGCACAGGTTCTATTTGATACCCCCATGCCTATGTCTTTGATTTTAAAATTTTTTTCCATGTCTCTAAGCTTGGCCTCACAGAATTTTGTGTATTCTCTATTAGTAGGAACAAAACTATTAGCTGACTATGTGAGTGTATAACAAGAAGAGCCTATATTAGCAGGAACTATAACTTCTATGCTGTGGAAAGGAAACTCGATGCACTAATGATATGTAGAGGGAACCTCTTGAATTTCATGGATCCTCGGTCTTCCCAACAGTATTTTATAAGCAAGAGGAATTTCTAGCACTTGACAAGTGACATCTCTTTCAATAGGTCCAACCCGAATAGGTAGCACAACTAAACCTTTAGAATTTCTTTCTTCTTCATCATAGGCTTTGATAGTAATTTTCTTGTAGGAATCTATGTGATCTTCATCATAGCCTAGTTGAGCGAGCAAGTGAGCAGAGAAGATGTTGAGGCTAGCACCATTATCAATAAGGACACGGCAGATGAGTTTTTTTCCAATCATGACCTCTATATGCAAAGGAGCATTATGCGGGTGGTTGATCAAATGGTCATCTTCTTCTAAGAAAGACAAATAGTGTGGTGAAGTCAAATGACCCACCATAGATTGAAACTGATCAAGATTAATGTCTTTGGGGACATTAGCCTCTGCGAGGGCTTTATCTAGAATCTGCCTATGAGCAGGAGAGATCTTCAACAGCTCAAAGATGGTTATTTGAGTGTTGGTTCTTTGCAGCTAGTTGACAATGCTATAATTAGCAGTAGGAGGTGACCATTTTTTTGGTCTTGTTGGTAGGGCCAACAACAAATTTATTCATGGGTTGTTTCGGTGCAAATGTAGTAGCAGGAGGGTCAGGACCCTTGAGATTTATCTTAGCACAGGATCTAGTAACAAAGTTTATGCAATCCTAAGATGATTCAGGTTTAGACGAGCGAGACCCAAGGACTCTCAAGAAAAATGGGGTCTTAGGCTTAGGAGCATCCCCACTCCCCTTCATAGTAATCACATCACAATACTCAACTTCAACAGGTTCAATCATGTTGATGATATTGTCATTAGTGGTATGCGTGTAGTTAACCTTGGCATTGATGTTCTTAGTGTTGGAAGACTCACCTTTCTCATGATGAGGAATGGGATCTTTAAATGCATGGTGATCTGAATTCTTATTATGATTTTCCACAACAATATCCTCATTATCAATCATATCTTGGACCATATGGCACAACTGAAGACAAGTAGAAGTCTTATGACCCTCATTCTGGTGATAGTCATAGTATGCATTGTCAGTCCACCAATGGGGTCATGGTTGCAGATCATATGGACGCTTGTCCAAAGGAGTGAGAATCTAGTTTTGCACCAAAGTCTTGAAAACTACATCAAGCAGTTCTCCCAAGGAAGTAAATTCACGCTTGGGTCGAGGGGCCCAAGGTTTGTTGCTAGAGAATCTAGAAGGCGGTTGAGTGTTTGTTGAACCTTTTCAGCAGTTTTGATCACTTGTATACTAGAAGTAAGATTGAAAACTAGTTTTGAAGGAGTTGGGGTCACATTATCAACCACTCCATCATTCACAACGTCCCTATTCTTGTTGAAAAACTTCCCTTTATCTTTGTTGGAAGAGGAGAAACCTTGTTTTTTGTCTTTGTGCAAAGTCAATTCACCTTTCTTAGCCATAAACACCTCTATCCTCATAGCTTGTTTAATCATGCTATCAAAATTGAGGGGACCTTGAAGTTGTACCTAATACCCAAAATCAGGAGTGAGATTGTCCAAGAAGATGTCGAGTTTCTCAAATTTGGGTATTTTACAAGGATACTTGGTGCAAAGTTGTCTCCATCTCTGGAGAAATGTCAGGAATGGCTCCCCTTGTCTTTTCTTGAGATTGCAAAGATCCCTGATTTTGACAAGATGTTGTATTTTATGAGAATAATGTTGGATAAAGAGATTTGCAATCTCATCAAAATTCTTAATGTCGGTGCATAGTCGAGAAAACCACTCCATGGCAAGTCCACCCAGACTTTTTGGAAATAGATTCATTAAATATGTTTGATCATGAATGAACTCCATAGATAGGGCCCCAAATTCTCTCAGATGATCCTGAGGATTGGTGGTACCCAGATATTTATCATACTTAGGGAGTTTTACACTCTTGGGAAAAGGTGGAATATGAAGACTCCTATCAAAAGGGAAAGGAAAGATGCTCTCCATTGTGAATTATTGTGCAGGTTTGTCCTTATCCTTTAAAAGTTGGCTAATTTGGTTTTGCATATCTTGAATCATCTTTTGCAATTTGGTAGTCTCAGTCTCTTCTTCTTTAGCCACAAGTGTTTCCACTTGGAAATTTGGGGCTAGCTTAACTCCTTGGTTTACCGAATCTAGAAAATATTTATCTTTAGCTTCTGCAAGGATAATTTCCATCATCTTGATGAGAGCCTTATTATATTTTGCAGCATCTATTTCATTTTGAGTTATCAGATCATCATCATTACTGAGGATCTCATAAATGCTTGGGTTCTGATCTTGACTCTAGTCATGTGGAGGAGGGCGATGGTGATGTTGATCACCTTGTTGACCCTGATCATTTTGAGATTGTTCATGGACCTCACTGTATTGACCTTGTAGGTAATCAAAATGGCTTCCCATGTTTTTGATGTGGAATTGTGCTGTGTGCACATCTTTAGTCTGAGTGTGTGTATCAAGCTGAGAGTTTGTGGCCAATATAACTTTTGGCAGGTCAAAGGGGTCGATGGGTTTGGAAGGTTCAATAGGACCAAAAGGATTGGTATGATCAAAAGGATCAATAAGGTAGCAAGGATCATCAATAGGGTTGACCTAAGTAGATGGCCTTCCAAAGTTTTGTTGATCTGAAAGAAATGGATTTTGTTGATCTTGAAACAAGGGATTATAGCACAGCTGGAACACCGGTTTCTGATTTAGATTGGGATCTATATTGAATGGAGAGGAGGAACATGAGGATCCCTATTGACTATTAGATTGAACAATAGGTTTAGAATGACCTCTTCCTTGATTACAAGATTTACCTCTACCTATTCTGAAACCACAAATGGGAAATATGTTGCCACTTCTAGTTGTAACAGGCATATATGAAGATGAAATGAGAGAGAACTTAGGATCAAACTCAGAACTCTGTCTCTAGAAATAGAAAAAAGGAGATAAAGGCTAGAACAACCAAGATGTGAAATTCACCCGACATGAATCGTCAAGAGTATGGCTAGAATAGCCAAGATGTGACTATCACGTCACAAGGTACAAAAGCACAGAAAGGTAGGACAAAGACTAAAGAGACAATAATGAGTTTGAGAAATAATTGGTTGGTTCTCAACTTGAGACAATCAGGTTCAGACTACAAACAATAGGGAAACAGGCAATCAGATCTTAGAAAAAAATTAGATCAGGCAAAAAACTCATCAATCAATGGGAAATAACTCATTTTTTTAGGACGCCAAAGGATAGATTCATGTGAGAAAGTGTTGTTTCACATGAGGAAACTCTTAACTATGCACAAGAAAATTAAATTTTGCACGAGGAAATACTGAGTTTCTGGAATCTCGCGTGAGAAAACTCTAGGTTTCGATAGATCAACTCAGTTTTTTAGACAAAAATCAGATTTTGAGACACAGTCATGACTGTTCTCTGACTGAATTTCAAGATTTAGGGTAGTTTTATGATAGTTCAGATCAGCAATCTCAGTTTGAGTGTGACAAGCAATTGTTAACAAGCACAGAGTTTTGATCGAGCAATAGTGACACAAGAAGTAGTCACAAATAGTTCTACCAAGGACAAGGCAACTTGGCAGAATCATGGGAGTCTTTGTTTAATCATGATTGGATAGTTTAAGACACAAAAAAAGCACTTAGTTATCCCTACAAAAAAAATGGTAGAGAAGACAAAATTCGTGCCTCACTGACTTATGTGTATGCGTGCACCTCACACAGTAGTGTCACACCTGAGAGAGTGCCCATGTTTTTGGTGTTTCCAAGGACTCAGTAATATATGTTCAAGGTTACCCTTAAAGAAGGGGCCAGTGTCATATACCACCTCAAGCATCCAGATGCATACCTATGTTGAGAATCTAGGAGAGAGATTCTTCCCCCTCCCTGCGCATAGATTATGTCTTCTTTCGGAGGTGATCTAGGTAGGCATCTAACTAAAAAATTTTTTAGTGGGATTCTATTCACAATAACCTTCAGTGTCCCTGATATAGGGCTAGGGCCTCACAGCCACACCAACACTTGAAAGTCATACACCCTCGCAAGTAAGGCTGGGAGCAGCACTGCTCAGTACAATAGACAAGGCTTTCTCAAGATGATAGTCAAAATCATGAGAAAGAAGTTACCATGGCTTTGGATTCTTTGGAATTGACAAAGCATACTTTATTATAGTGAGGTGGAATCATCGGTGATAGGTGTGTACTCACTTGGGTCATTCCCGGAGGTTCAACTTCCAGCAAGCCCTCTAAAGGTGACATAAAACTTGGCTCAGATTCGATGGTCAGATTTTCTAATTCTCTCAAAGAGAGAAGAGCATACTTCTCTACCTCTTCACCTTACCCAAACACACAAGACATATTCATCACCAAGATAACTCTCCTCCAACCAATTCACAAGCTTTTGGGTTTCTGATTCTCTTAAAGAGAGAAGAGCATAATCCCCTAACAAGTAAACGTTCTAAAGGTTTGTTAACTTTCATTTCTTCCCTAGGTCTCCATCATGTTAGCAATGGCTGGGTCTTGGATTCATCCATGGGAATCACTTCCATGTAATGAAGAGCCTATTCTCCTATTTTGATAGCAAGATTCCCAAGAAATTTTAACAAGGCCCTAGTTATACTATGTGATGAAATCAATAAACAAGCACAATGTTTTAAAATGATCTTTGACAACCATCTTGCAAGAAAATTGTTAGCAAGTTTATGTCTTCGTCAAGCGACCTGCAACCCACTGTTATGCTGTCAGAGAAATTAGAGAAATAAAAATAACATGTCAAAATAATCAGAAAAAAAATAGTAATAGTAATTGCAAAAACTGTAAAATTGCAAAGACTGGCACCAAGTCTTGTGTGAGGAAGTATAAGGCTTCACGCGAGGAAGTACAAAACTTCATGTGGTATGCTCATAATTCTTGTGTGAGAATTCGTACACAGAGAAGTATGACTGTACGACAGAGTACATAATTTTGTCATAAAAAATTTTGAGAGTGAGCTCAAAAATCAATTTTCTACCCCATGGTGGGTGCCAAAATGTATGTGTCTAAATTTTGACCTCTAAATAAGGCACAACACAACATAGTCATTGCTCAATCATCGAATTGCAAAGATGAACATGAATTTCTCATTTCACAATATCGATTGAATCGACCTGTTGCCTCCTATTTAGTTGGGGTGTTTAATTACTCTCAGAATGAGAGCCAACAACCATATACCATTGCTAAAATGGAGGATTTGAAAGCATTGAAAATTGAAATGAAACTATTCTATATGAGAGATGCAATTATAATCTAAGAATGAAAATGCAGATTTTAAGCTAAGAACTTGAAAAAGATAACATAATTAAGCTACTATATAGTAAACAAACATAATTGCAATGAAGAATGCCATTAAACTACATGAAATTATACTAATTATGCAATAAAAGCTTGGAAATGTGAGAGAATTGAGAGAAGAATTCGCTATAGTTTTGATACTCTAAAAATTGCTCCTCTCAAATGAAGGAAAGAAGGTCCATAATATAGAAAAGCCTGAAGAGAGGATGAAGAGTTTCTTGGAAAGAAACGGTTGACTCTTCATCTCCATGGAGGAAGGTGAGACAAAATTGAAGGAATTATTTAATTAAGTAAATGAATTATTGCTACATGGGTGGCTTTTGTTATTGTTTGAATGATTAAATTCAAGTGAGGGTAATTCATTCAAATAACCAAATAATTATTTAATTCCCTTGATTTGTATTAGCTAAAGGTGGTGGAATTAATTTAATTTAAAATCACTTAGGACTTTAGAATTAAATTAATTAATCATAGGGATTTTTTAGCTAATAAATCTTGAAAATCTAGGAATTAAATATGGTGTAAGATTTATGCAAATTCAGGTTTTCTGCATTTGAGATTAAGTCAATTAAAGACAATTAGGAAGGAGAATTTGCCTAGTACAATAGGACTTTGATGATGAGAAAATGCACCAAAATTGATTAGAATTGTAAGGTGCCTATTTTGGGGTATTACAACAAGCACATGAGTTATTTGCAAATAATGATTTGACAAGTGACATGATTTAAAGACATATAAAATGTAAAATCATAGGCAAGTGAAATATTTGTAAAATTATTTATAGAAATTTATATGTAAGTGTATTATATTCCTTTTTAAAATAAAAATTTATGCATATTAAAAAATTTATTAAAAAAATCAATTAATTATAGTTTTTATTATTGATAAAATTTAGTATCTTCTAAACTTAAACAAATCAATTTTGATTTAGAAACCTATTAAAATTTTGATAAAGAATATAAAAAAAATCAAATTTCATTTATAAATTAAAATTTACATATTTTAAGGCAGAAGACTACAGTACAGTGGTATGCGAGTCTCTTAATTGGGAAGGCTTGGGTTTGAATCTAATCAACTTAATAATAATAAATTAAAAGTACTTTCAACCTTTGACCTATTACCTATAAAAAAAAAATTACATATTTTAAATTATTGACAATAGAAATATTATTTCCTTTAAGAATGGTTTGATAATAAATTTTATATTGTTTAAATTTGTAGTCACTTTTCACTTCTCTATTTTTCATTCTTCTTAATTAATGATATTATATTTCAATCATTTTCTAAAATAAATATTAAATAATATTTAAAACTAACTAATAAAATATTATCTATTATATATAATTTATAATATATATCTTTATATATTTTAATAATATAAATAATATATAATAAATATAACAAAAATTATAGTGAG
>MU223147.1:655901-676396 GCA_018584345.1 Thuja plicata
TATGTGGTAGTCAATATTAAACATATAATCTTGAATGTTCCTTTTGATATACTATGTGATGACTTATTGGCTGATTAAATGATGATGCTAAGATAGGTGATTAATTAAATAATGTTATTTTATATGTCCTGTAAAAGTATGTGGATAAGCTTAGTTGAGGAATTGATTATCAACATGGTAGAAGGTAATATGTAAAATAAATTATATTCACGTTAATAATAAATAAATAAATAAATAGTATTGAAAAATAAATAAATAAAAGATTAGGTAAAATTATTAATATATATACTTGGGTGTCATCATTGATGTTGTAATACAAGTTAGCATTGCCCATTTTATTAATTTAATTAAATTAAAAAAATCAAATATGATATTTTTGAAAATAGAATTTTCTATTTCCTACTCTTGGTCATTACAAAATGTTGACAGAGATGAAGAATGACTTAGGGTAACTTCCATTTTAAGGAGAGTTATCCCTATGCATGTTTAGGCATGAAGGAAGGTTTTCACTTTGAGACTTGTGTATAGACTGTTAGGGTCAGGTTGTTGGAAGTTTAATACAGGAAAGTAGTAACTAAGAGGGGGGGGGTGAATCAGATATGTAAAACTTTTACCAATTCTAAACAAACTGATTCAACCATGTATTCATAAACATAAACTAAAATGTTATAAAGATTAACAACTAATCATGAACACATAACACAGAGATTTTGGTAACACAGAAACCATTAAGGGTAAAATTGGGATGGGGATGACACTCACAAATCTTCACTACTATAGTAATAAAGTGTGCCTGTTAGGGCTACAAAGTTTTGATCACTTCTGATGGTCTACCCTATGATGGGTCTATCCTGTTAAGAGCTTTCATACTTATACAATCTACCTTGTTAAAGGATTTAAACTTACAACAAAGAAAGCACTCGGTTAAGATATTTACGAAGGCTTGTTAGGACCACTCTATTAAGAGATTTACCCTAATTCACTTGTTAGAATGTATCAGTACCTGATCCTTTAGTATGTACTACAAATGCTGATAATGGATCTCCTCTTTACAACTCTTAACTGATCTCATAATATGATTTATCTTTGTTCTACTTGTTAGCACTTACCAAATTTTTCATGGGTCCAAGCTTCTTTTCCTATCTCTACAATTTTTCCTAGCCTCTAGCTCAAACCCTAAGTCTTATTTGGTCTAGAATCATGAAAAACCCTTAACCTCTGAGACTTGTTCTATTTCTGTTTTAATATTTCATGTCACTTAAGTCAGAATTTCCCATTTGTGCATTACCCTTTTCACATTGGTTGCTTGATCTCCTAACCCGAGCCAAATATTATTTTTCATCCAGCAATCACATGATTACCTTTTGTCGCTAAGTCTCCTAAGGATATGGCATATTCTCTTTTTGTCATGAGACTTAGCATGACCTGTTGATCTTAGATCAAATCCTATGGTGGTCACATTGTCTCCTAATAAATTCCATAGTTTTCAAATTATCTCGAGACATGGAAACTTCCTCAGACATGAAGTCTCGTAAAGTGACCTAGGGTAAATGGCTGAGTTAAAATGTAGTGGTCATCAAGTCTCTTGAAAGATCATGGGTGAAGTTAAAGATCTGGAGATTTAGCGACAACCATAGATGCAAATTAGATTTGACGGTAGTCGTGAGGTCACGGTAGGAATTTGATAAGTCAGAAGAGATCTAGTGACTACGAGAAATAGGGAAAGATGAGACGTGTATTATGTAGTCACCTAGTCTCATGACAGATTAGGGTTTGTAGAAAAGATAAAGAGACTCAACGAAAACCATCAGATGTTGCTAGATGAAGGATTAACAGTAGTCAGGATGTCTCTAAATAAAAATGATAGATATAGATTTATCAAGCGATAAGGAGATAAAGTGTTGTCACCAAGTTGCGGGATAAAGTCATGACATCATCAAAGATCTGGAGACTTCACGATGGTCGTAGATTATGTTTTGATCCTGTGCTTGGTGCTAAGTCTCCAGATAAAATGATGAAGGGTGAAATTATTTAGCGATAATGAGACAAGGGCTGTTGTTGCCAAGTCTCATGATATTTTAGGGTTTTGCCAAAGATAAAGAGAATTAGCGATAGGCATCAGATGAAAGGGAGATCGACGGTAGTCACATTATCTTGAGATGAAAACCAAAAATTTGAAATCATATGGTGACAAAGAGACTAAGGTGCTAGTCATGTGGTCGCTAGATAAACTATGAATTAAGGAGCAGACAAGTTTGGAAAGATTGTTTGGTAGGCGCAAAGGCTTATATAAAAGTTGCTCGATATTTAATTGTTAATTAATTATGCCTATGCGACATGTGGCAGATCAAATTCTTGTGCCTGGGTAACTTAAAAAGGATCAACGACTCTATTTTTAAGTTGGAAAAGGTTTCAATCTCAGTCATCAGATTCATTTTCCATGCCACTTATACCCGTTGTAATAGAATTTTAAAAATTCAAAAGTATTCACAAAGGGTTTCATAAAGATATATAGATATTTGTTCTCAGAGACATTAATGACCCGATTTGATCTTTTGGGCGGCTTTGTACAGTTGTTGAAGACCGAACAGAAGGAAATTTGATATATGGGAATGCATTTATATCTAGACTTAACAGGAATAGTTTTATAATCAGAGGGTAAATGCATACACACCCGTCGAGTTTTTTTTGAATTAATGAGGGTTGTTGTTACGGTCATGCCATGGATTTTCTTGGCTATGAGAGTGTTGCACTCATATCCATGGATTGGTGAATTAATTGCATATCATATTACACAGATTGAAGAGATGAATTCAGGGTTTCAACTTGACATCAAAATTGAATTTCATATTTGATTGGTTGTAAACCCTAACCCTAAATGGTCTGAAGCTTGTAGCATTTTTGTTCCTATAAAAGAATACTCAAGACCATTTGGAAAGGGCTAGAAAATTGGGAGAGTAGAAAGCATTAGGCTAATACTCATTTCTAGTCTAGAAGATCACAGATGTAGTTAAGTGGTATTGAGATAGGAAGAAAGTTGTATAATCTTTTTCATGTTATCTAATTGCATATTTCCTTGTCATACTGATTCAAAAATAGTTTTCATCATACTTAATATAATTTCTTCTTAGATTTGAGTCTCTCCTTTGTGTTGTCAGTGGAATTGTGAGTTTTCTGGCTTACTGTATGAGTTTTGCTTATGCATATGTGTATTTCATTGGTATTTGATTGAGAATCAAACTAAAATCATTTGAATACTACATTAATTTTGTTTGATATCTACTTGAGGATCTTGTTGTGAGCAATTTGAAAGTTCTTATCTTTATGGCTTTGAATTTATGCCTAATAAGGTGTTTCAATTTTAGTATTGTATGTAGGTTTTAGCCCAATGGATAAGGCACTAATTTGAGATTAGTATTTCTATCCTGATATTCTCCTGGAGTTGTTTGGCTATGTTCTATCCCACAAATATAAATCAAACTCATTACAAAATTCTTTACCTTTTGAGGTGTTGTCCTACTTATTCCACCCATGGTAGTGGAGAGTCACTGAATGCTAGGTTGGAATTTACTACTTACTTACCATTCATCTATTGTTTAACTCCAAAAGTAGAAGGTGTGGTAAAGAGTTGAGTTTATTCTAGGTTAGGTGTACCCACCTTAGTTTTGTAGAGCCAAAAGTAGAAGAGGACAGTCTTGACCCTATAGTTGATCCAATTACCTTACAAAGCTCTCACACTTGGAACTAAGCACTCCTAACATAATTATTAAGGTATATTGGTTGCTCAAGTTAGCATAAACAATTTTGAACACCAATAAGATGGTGACTCTACTGGGGATTTGAAAGAAAGAATTAAGCTTAAATTTCTGGTTGAAGATAGAAAATTTATAAAATCCTTTTAAGGATCATCAACTTACAGTTTAGTTGGAAACACTAGAGAAAATAAAGATTGTAAGGTCTAATTGGAATCTCAACATATTATCAATCATATTTTTTGTGAGGTACTATGATCCCAATTAATTTTTGGGTGGTGACTCTAAATTAATCTCTGTAGCAGTGCTAAGCATTAGAAATTATTTTTTCACATACTTTCCAATATGAGTCATAAAGGAACAAGGTCTTGGTTAAGAAAGCACCCTGAAGGTAGGTTGGGAAATGATTTCCCAACTACATCTAAATCTGACTAGCCTAGAAGAGAAAGGGATACTAGAGATACCCCTCAAAATAAGTGACAAAGAGAAGAAATCATAGAAGAAAGACTGGTCTGACGTAGCCATCAAGGAAATACATCTAAATATGAGGAATCTGAGGCTGCAGACATGGGACTAGGTACAAATGAAGGTTATAGTTCTCCTAATGACAAAGAAGAAGAAGAATCTATTTCTACTCTGCTAGATCCTGATAGTATAGCTGCAAAGCTTGTTGAAGTTGAAAATTTGATCCAGTAGCAGGTAGCTATAAGACAAAGGAGAGAAAGGGAGAGAGAAAATCAGATCTAACAGGACCAAGTTTTCCTTGAGAAAAGAATGAGAAGATTATTAGAGCTTGAGGCATTGAACAATGGTGAAAAGCCTCCAAGGGACAAAGAGGAACTTGTCATTCAGGTGATTAGTTGGCAGGGCTCTAAAGGTAAGGAAAAACAAAGGGTTACAATAGATAAACCTAAGAATCTAAAAGGTCTGGTAGATCATATGTCTAAATTGGATATGGATCTTGAGAGAGCTAGAGTTGAAAGGGAAGTAATAGCCAAGGATCTTGAATTGGTAGAATTGGAGGGTACTACTTTGGAGATGAAAAAGAAGGTTGACTATCTCAGATAGATGACAAGGCCTATTCAGCTTGGTCCCGAAGTAGCTACAACATCAAATCAAAAAGCCTCTACTTCTCAAGACAATGTTGCTTTCCAATGGAAATCCACTAATGTAGAAAGGTACAAACAATTTTCCTTTCATAATATCCAAGGATATCCTAATGAGGTTCCATGCAAACTTATTGATAAGCTTCCCAAGTCTACTGGAAATAATGTAGTTACATGTGAAGAACACTTGAAAATTTTTAAGGATATGATGGATGATTGTGAAATTGCACATGAGGATGTATTAATGAAACTCTTTATTAAATCTTTAGTAGAGGATGCTAGGGATTGGTTTAGAGGATTGCCTTCTAATTCTACAGGGTCAATAGATGAACTAGTTGATTGCTTTAAGGAGAAATATGGTGACAAGACCAATGAGGGATTCATGTTGAATGAATTCAATAATATAAAAAAGAATCAAAATGAGGATGTTTCCCAGTTCAACATAAGATTTCAAAGAGTTATGAAAAAACCCTTTTAGGTTATGAGATTGGATGACAAAGTTTGTTTAGCTACTTATCTCAATGCATTTGATTCTAAGATGGGATACCTCCTGAGAGACAAAAATCCAAGGACCATGAGAGAATCCTACAAAATGGCTATTAATATAGAAAATAATAGGAGAGTATTTGGCAAGTTGGGTAGGAGAGAAGATTGCAATCCTACAAAGAAAGAATTAGACAAGCTTTCAAATGTTAAGCCTAGAGAGGAAATCAATATGAAGTAAATTCTAAATTCTATAAAAGACCTAAAACTAGGAGAAAATAAAAATCCTAGAGCTCCAAGTAATGATAGGTTGTCCTATAACAATTATAATCCCCAAAATAGGATGCAAAACTACCCATACAATACCCAATTCAAGGATGGGAGGCCCATTATCCCACAAAGGACAGAAAGGCCAAACAAAGATACTCCTGATCCTCTTCAGAGAAATTCAGCTCATATGTGTAATGATGAATACTGGTGTGAAGAATGTGAATCCCCCCATAATCCAAATACTTGTGTTGTTGCTCAGAAGATGTATCCAAGTCAATCCCAACAAGAAAAGGAAGATGAGGAAAAGTTATATGATGATGTTCGAAATGCAATGGCATATGCAAATTTAAGAAGTGATGAATCTGATGACCAAGACCAAAATCAGGAGTTGTCTTCATCAAATGAAGATGAATTTGAAAATCAAGTTGAGGATCAAGATATGCTTTTATTTGAGTCCAAAAGGAAGCAGACATTGATAGAATAGAATGTAATACTACAAGGGTAGGAGAGCCATTCACAACAAGAAGGCCTTCAAGTGTAGAGAGGGCTAGAATCATAGAAAACTTGGTTGCCCAAGCACAAAGTAAATAAGCAATGAAGTTAGCACACTAGCTGGTATGTTTGTTACAGAACCAAAAATAAGCCCTAAGAAGATATCAGAAAAAGAAAAATCTACTGAGAATGTGAAGAAGATAAAGTAAAAACAATAGATAAACCAAGAAATCCTAATATTTCTCAAAAGATTAAGATGAAGACACCAGAGATGGTTTTTTCTTCATTTCCAAAGGGTGTTAAGGGAACTGAACTGAATCAGCCTACTCAAAATCAAGATAAGAATATTATTGCCAAGAAAAATATCTCTGATCTTGAATATGCTCCTATTAACATGGGACAATTGATTTCTCAAATCACAGTCAGAGTTCCACTTTTGGAAATGATGAGGATTTCTGAGCATAAGGAGACAGCTTTGGCATGGATGAATAGTGTTTTTACTATAAAAGTTGTGAAATCAAAAGTAAATGAGAAGAAAAGAAACTACAAGGAAAAATCAGATACAAAGGGAAAAGAATCAGAAGAAATTATTTCTAAGATCCCTCAGGTTTTCTTAAACATAAATCATGTCTTTCCTCCTTCAGGAACTATTGATCCTTTCTTTTTAACATTGGTTATTAATGGTAAGATGCTCAAGAATTGCATGATTGATTCAGGTGCATCAAATATAGTCATGCCTGTAGAAATAATGAAATCAACAGGATTGTAGGTTGATACTCCTCATGGGAGATGTCAAGAAATGGATTAAAGAGAAGTGCCTATCATAGGTACCATTAAGGCCTTGCCTTATACACTTGCTGCATTTCTAGAAAAAATATTAAAAATGAGTGTCTTAGTAGTTGACATTTGACCCCAGTATGGAATGTTGCTATCTAGGAAATGGAGTGCCTCGATGGGAGGAAGTATACAATGTGATTTTTCATTTTCCACATTTGACATAGCTGGTAAAAACATCAGGGTATCTAGGGAAGTCAAAAATCCTCATATGATTGAGGGCAGTGAAGATGAAGGAATGAATTGTTTCTTGGATACAGATATTGGATCTTTCCAAGTACAAGATAGTAAAGCTGAGAAAAATGTCCAACACATGATGTTATCAGAAGAAAAGGAAAATCTTGCAGATAAGAATAACTTATGGATGATGCACTTTTAGGGTGCAAAGTCAAAGGAAGGAGCTGGTGCAGGAGTGTTACTAATAGCTCCTAGTGATAAGACTTACGAGTTCTCATTTTCTCTATTATTCACTTGCACAAATAATATTGCAAAATATGAGGCTTTGCTGATAGGATTGAGATTATCTTCAAAACACAAGATCACATATATCAGAGTCATCATGGATTCTAAATTAGTTGTTTCTCAAATAATATCTAAATATGCTTAAAAAAATCAAAGGTTAAAATAGTACATGAATGTTGTTTGGGATGAAATCAAAATTTTTGTTGCATTTGGCATTGAATGGATGGACAGAAATCAGAACAAGATGGTAGATCTGTTGGCTAATATTGCTTTGAGGCCTAAAGATATTACTTTTGCAAAAATTTCTAAGGTAGAGGTTCAGACTAGGCCATCCATTCCAGAAAATGTTGAAAATTTGCAAGTTTTCAATGACAACTTGGATATTTTGGAATTCCTTTCTTATGAATCAAACTTTGGAAAGAAAGAGATGGATTTTACTGGTTTTATGGAAACCATAGATGGAAAAGATAGTATTCTTAGAAAGGAGGTTCTCCAATTAAAATCAAATAAGGTACCCAAAGGTTCGGTTGTACTTGAAAGAGATTTTGACAATAAAGATAAATCTTTGTCAGCTAGTGCAGTTAATAAGTCTGAGGACTTGGAAGAGATAAACTTGGGGACAGATCGAGATCCAAAAAAGTTATACATTGGTAAGAATTTATCCCCCAAGCTTAGAGATTTACTAGTGAATCTTCTTAGGAAATATAGACATGTTTTTTCATGGTCTTATGATGATTTGAAAGCATACAGAGAAGATTTATTCCAGCATGAGATTCCATTGAAGGAAGGCACTAAGCCTTTTAGATAGAAGTTGAGACCTGTGAATCCCACTTTGGCACCTAAGATGTAGGATGAATTAAAAAATATGAGGGATGTTGGAATCATAAAGCCTATAAGGCATTCAACATGGGTATCAAATTTGGTACCAGTAAGAAATAAAAAATGGAGATATCAAATTGTGTGTGGACTTTAGAAATTTGAATGTGAATTCCTTAAAGGAAAATTATGGATTGCCTAATATGGAGGAAATGTTGCAAAAATTCATAGGATATGAGATGATGTCCATGTTGGATGGTTTTTCAGGGTATAATCAAATCAAGGTCAAGGAATCTGAATAGATCAAGACTGCTTTCACCACACCCTGGGGAACTTATGTATATGTTAGAATGCCCTTTGGTTTGATGAATGTTGGGGCTACTTTACAAAGATCCATGGATGTGGTGTTTAAATATTTCATAAACAAGTTTTTAGTAGTCTACCAAGATGATCTTACTACTTATTCAGCAAAAGAAGATCAACATTGCGGTCATCTTGAAAAGATCTTTGTAAGGGCACTTGAATATGGGGTTTCTTTTAACCCAAAGAAGTGTATTTTTGGGGTAACAGAGGGAAAAATGTTAGGACATATTTTCTCTAAAGATGGTGTTAGGATTGATCCTGATAGGGTGAATGAAATTGATAAAGTCCCTCAACCCAAGAATGTTAAGGGCATTCTGTCTTTCTTCGGTCAAGTGAATTTTTTGAGAAGATTTGTTGAAAATTTTGTAGAGACTAGTTTACCAATCTCAAAGATGATGAAGAAAGGAACCAAAGTGGAATGGACTCAAGAAGCCTGTAGGGCTTTCTTAGATATTAAAAAAGCTCTAAAAGATGCTCCTATTTTGAGAACCCCTTATTATACTAAGCCGCTTCAAATTTTCTCCTTTGCTTCTTACAATACTATTGTTGTAGTGTTATTACAGAAGAATTCAAAAGGTTATGAACAACCAATTTCATTTTTTAGAAAATCTTTATAGGTAGCAGAATTTAAATATGATATCATGGAGAAAAAGGATTATGCTTTGGTCAAGGCTGTTAAAGCATTCAGATGCTATTTGGTAGGGGCAACCATAATTGCGTATGTACCAAGTGATGTTGTCAAGGACATCTTAGTCCAACAAGAGGTATCAGGGAGATGATGTAGATGGATAAAAAAGATCCAAGAGTTTAATATTGATGTCCATATAACTAAGTTGGTAAGAGGTTTAGGATTTTCTAAATTAATGGCTCAAAGCAATTTAGATGCTAACCACATTGATATGCTAGAGGAGGAACATAAAACTTATATTTGTGATATGGATTATTCTGATTGGTATAAGGATATCATTAGATACTTGGAGAAGATGATTTTACCCCTGATATGAATGATAGTAAGAAGAGAATAATCAAGTTGCATGCTTTGAAATATGCAATAATTCAAGAAGAGTTATGGTGGAGGAGCAATGAAGGAGTGTTGCTCAAATGTGTAGATCAAGACATGTCTGATGATCTCTTAAAATAAATGCATGATGGTGCATGTGGTGGCCATTATATGGCTAAGAATACTGCCCATAAGATTATCAGATCTAGTTTTTGGTGGCCAACAATCTTCAAGGATGCCCACAAATATGTCAAAATATGTGATGCTTGTCAGATATTCTCAGGCAAGTTAAAATTTGGTGGAAATCTTCCCTTGAAGCCTGTTATAGTTGAGGCACCTTTTCAGAAGTGGGGAATGGATTTCATAGGTGAAATCCCTAAAAGGTCTAGTGGAGGCCATTCATGGATCATAGTGACAACTGATTATTTTACCAAGTGGGTGGAAGAAATCCCCACTAGAAGAGCCACAAGTAGGGTTGTGATTGATTTCATAATGCAGAATATATTGACTAGATTTGGTTGTCTAGAAGTTATTGTAGTGGACAATGCTATGTGTTTCAGATAAGGGGAATTCATTGAATTTTGTCAGCAATATAGAATTCTGATTTCATATTCTTTCCCATATCACCCCCAAGGCAATGGCCAGGCTGAATCCAGTAACAAGAGTTTGATAAAGATTATTAAAAGAGTATTGGATGCAAATAAGAAGGCCTAGGATTCAAAATTACAGCTTGCTCTGTGGGCAGATAGAGTAACAGTGAAAAAAGCTATTGGATGTGGACCCTTTGACTTAGTTTATGGTATTCATGCCAGATTATCATAGAATAATTTGTTGCAGATGTACATATTTATCCAAATATATGATGATGATCTAGAAGATGAAATGAGAACCAGGTTAGAGGATTTGATATAATTAGATGAGTCAAGGAGGCAGGCACATGATGGGAACATTAGATTGCAGTTGTAATGCAAACATTTATTTGACAAGAAAGCCACTACTAGGAAATTTGAGATTGATGATATGGTTTTGATGTGGAATGCCAAGATAGAGGACAGAGGAAAACATCCAAAATTTGATCTCATATAGATAGGCCCATATCTAATTGACAGTAAGTGGGGTTCTGATTCCTATATGTTAAAGGATTTAACTAGAAATATTTTGGAGTTGTCGGTTCATGGGCAGTTTTTGAAGTTTTACTTTTCTTGAAGAAGGCAAAGCCATGGACAAAAGTATGTATATATTTGTTTTCAATTTTTTTCTTTTGGTTAGGTTTTGTTTTCTTGTAGGTGGTCTTCTTCTCCTAGATTTTTATGAATTGTTTTTATGCCTATGAGAGGCATACATCCCAGATGGAGCCACTGTTAGCTCTTGCCAAATTTTTCATGGTTCCAAGCTTCCTTTGCTATCTCTGCAATTTATCCTAACCTCTAGCTCAAACGCTAAGTCTTATTTGGTCTAGAATCATGAAAAACCCTAAACCTCTAAGACTTGTTCTATTTCTATGTTACTTTTTCATGTCACTTAAGTCAGAATTTCCCATGTGCGCATTACCCTTTTCATGTTGGTTGCTTGATCTCCTAACCTGAGCCAAATATTCTTTTTCATCCAGTGATCACGTGATTACCTTTTTTCGCTAAGTCTCCAAAGGATATGGCATATTCTCTTTTTGTCATGAGACTTAGCGCGGGCTGTTGATCTCAGATCAAATCCTACGGTGGTCACATTATCTCCTAATAAGTTCCACAGTTTGAAAATTATCTTGAAACACGGAGACTTCCTCATTTATGAAGTCCTGTAAAGTGACCCAGGGTAAATGGCTGAGTTAAAATGTAGTGGTCATCAAGTCTCTTGAAAGATCATGGGTTAAGTTAAAGATTCAAAGATTCAGTGACAACCACAGATGAAAATCAGATCCGATGGTAGTCATGAGGTCATGGTAGGAATTTGATAAGTCAGAAGAGATCCTATGACTACAAGACATAGGGAAAGATGAGACACGTGTTATGTAGTCACATGGTCTCATGACAGATTAGGGTTTGCAGAAAAGATAAAGAGACTTAATGAAAATCGTCAGATGTGGCCAGATGAAGGATCAACGGTAGTCAGGATGTCTCTAAATAAAAATGACAGATGCAAATTTATCAAGCGATAAGGAGATAAAGTTTTGCCGCCAAATCATAGGATAAAGTCATGATATCAGCAAAGACCTGGAGACTTCACACTAGTTGTAGATTATGTTTTGATCCTCTTCTTGTCGCTAAGTCTCCAGATAAAATAATGAAGGGTGAAATTATTCATAGATAATGAGACAAGGGCTGTTATTGCCAAGTATCATGATATTTTAGGGTTCTACCAAAGATAAAGAGACTTAGCAATAGGTGTCAGATGAAAGGGAGATCGATGGTAGTCATGTTATCTCTAGATGAAAACCAAAAAGTTGAAATGATACGGTGACAAAGAGACTAAGGTGCTTGTTGTGTGGTTGCAAGATAAACTATGAATTAAGGAGCAGACAAGTTTGGAAAGATTGTGTGGTAGGTGCAAAGGCTTATATCAAAGTTGCTCGATATTTATTTGTTAAGCGATTACGCGTATGTGACATGTGGCAAATCAGATTCTTGTGCCTGAGTAAATTAAAAGGGATCAACGGTTTGGTTTTTAAGTTGGAAAAGGTTTCAATCTCAGCCGTCAGATTCATTTTTTACACCACCTGTAGCCATTGTAACAGAATTTTAAAAATTCAAAAGTATTCACAAAGGGTTTCATAAAGATATATATATTTGTTCTCATAGACATTAATGACCTGATTTGATATTTTTGGTGGCTCTGTAAAGCTGTTGAAGACCGAACGGATGGAAATATGATATATGGGAATATATTTATATCAAGACTTAATAGGAATAGTTTTATAATCAGAGGGTAAATGCATAGAAAGCCACTGGGTTTTTTCCTAAATTAATGAGGGTTGTTGTTACGGTCATGCATGGATTTTCTTGCCTATCAGAGTGTTGCACTCATATCCATGGATGGGAGAATTAATTGCAGATCAGATTACACAGATTGAAGAGATGAATTCAGGTTTTCAACTTGACATCAGAATTGAATTTTATATTTGATTGGTTGTAAACCCTAACCCTAAATGGTCTAAAGCTTAAAGAATTCTTGTTCCTATAAAAGAATACTCAAGACCATTTAGAAAGGGCTAGAAAATTGGGAGAGTAGAAAGCATTAGGCTAATACTCATTTCTAGTCTAGAAGATAGCAAATGGAGTTTAGTGGTATTTAGATAGGAAGAAAGTTGTATAATATTTTTCATATTATCTACTTGCATATTTACTTGTCATACTAATTTAAAAATAGTTTTCATCATACTTAATATAATTTCTTCTCAGATTTGAGTCTCTCCTTTGTGTTGTTAGTGGAATTGTGAGTTTTCTGGCTTACTGTATGAGTTCTGCTTATGCATATGTGTATTTCATTGGTATTTGATTGAGAATCAAACTAAACTCCTTTGAATACTACATTAATTATATTTGATATCTACTTGAGGATCCTGTTGTGAGCAATATGAAAGTTCTTATGTTTACAGCTTTGAATCTATGCCTAATAAGGTGTTTTAGTTTTAGTATTGTATGTAGGTTTTATCCCAATGGATAAGGCACTGATCTGAGAGTGGTATTCCTATCCTAATGTTCTCTTGGAGTTATTTGGCTATGTTCTATCCCACAAATATAAATCAAACTCATTACAAAATTATTTACCTTTTGAGGTGTTTTCCTACTTATTCTACCCATGGTAGTGGAGAGTCACTGAATGCTAGGTTGGCATTTACTTCTTACTTACCATTCATCTATAGTTTAAACCCAGAAGTAGAAGTTGTGGTAAAGAGTTGAGTTTAGTCTAGCTTAGGTGTACCCACCTTGGTTTTGCAGAGCCAAAAGTAGAAGAGGGTAGTCTTGACCCTATAGTTGGTCCAATTACCTTACAAAGCTCTCACACTGGGAACTAAGCACTCCTAACATAAGTCTTAAGGTATATTGGTTACTCAAGTTAGCATAAACATTTTTGAACACCAACACTTCTCTTCACTTCTCTGCTCAATCACTATGTCTGGTCAATGCTTCATATATGCAAAACATGCATATACTTTTGATCTCTTCTCTTCACATCTTCATCCAAAACATATAATCTCTAACACATGGATTAGGCTCTAAAGAATCCCATATATAGATCATCCATATCAAGATCAACGATTTAAATCCATCATCTTTTGTCGCTTAGGCATCCCTAATTTTGATTGGTTGCATAGTTTGCATAGGGATCCATGATCATAAAAATAACCCACAATTAATGTATTAAATCTTTGTGCATGATCATTAAATGCTCCATAGAAGTCGGTGAAAACACTTTACCTCGGTGTCAATATTGTCTCGCTCGGCATAACTATAAGTTGTCACTCAACACTTACTCTTCTATGCAACTTGGAAATCATTCTGCTTAGCATCCATTGAGTACTTGGTGATATCTGACTTGCTTGGTAGTAACTACTACTTGGTCTCAGCCTTAGTGATATGGCTCGGTCGTAGTGATGACCAACCAACCTACCTTGTTTATGACTAAGTGTGAGACACTAATAGACAACAAAACTTGGAGATCAACAATCTCCCCCTTTTTTATTAGTGGAAAAAACACTTTGTCATGACTCTTTAGTCCTTTACAACAAAAATATAGAACTCAAAAGAATTTTAGAACTCATAACTCCCCCTAGGATTCTGACTTGATCTTTCTCCATAAAGACTTCACTACCTATACAACATATGTACATACATACTTACATTTCCCTTGTTGAATCTTATGAAATTTTCCCTCGTTGGGGTCAAACCATAATTATCCAAAAATGGTTTATGGATCTGTAATACCATTGCTAATGGGTTATCCCAACTTGTCCTTACAGATTCTAAAACTTGAAATTTGATTTCTAGCTCGACAGCTAGATCAATCAGACTCTCTGTAATGTTTAGAGGTGGATTTGTCTATGCTAGTTCCTTGGCCTCTTTCACCTCTTTTTTCATAACCTCCAAATGAGGTATCAATATTGTCTAAATTGAAATCAATTTCACCCTTATTCTACTATCATTATCCATAAGCTCGGCTAGTCTCCCTTGGGCATGTGTCAACCTGCTAAAATGGAAAGAGATTGAACTTGCATCCATGCTCAATGATTGTCCTATTGACTTTAAATCTATTTGTAGCTTTTGATTAAGTTGTTGATTCTCCTTTGTAAAGAATTCACTATCACATAGTTTTTTGTACAAAGAGAGAACATTCTCTATTACTTCTTCTAAGTTGCTGACCAGATCAAAAAGTGCATCCTACTTCTTGGTAAGCTTTTATGCACCTTTCTCAAGTACCTTGGTTTCAAATTTTCTCTCGGATCATTGTAGGAGTTTCTCATTTGCATCTATGTCATCGGTATTCACCTTCTAAACAATATGAACAAGTTATTTCAAGATAGGTGCCCACTCATTCAGGTCTTGAAATTCAAATTCATCAACAAAGATTTCTTTTATTTCATGTAACACCCGCTTTAGTTGATGTTCTCATTTTAATTCTTCTTGCTTCCTCTTCTTGTTCAATAAGTCCTGCAAGATTAGAATTTTCTCGTAAGATAAGTTATTAGTATCCCATTTTGGAATGACTATAACTTCATCAAGTGTAACTTCAGAGCTCTTATCCTTCTTCTTCTTATGCTATTTATTCTTCATTGGCTCTGGTGAGATGCTACTTAGTTTGTGTTTAGCTTTCAGAATACTAGTATCACCACTGATTGATACTATCTCCTTCTGAGTATAAAGGATCTGCTCGACAGATGTATAAGGACTCTTAACTTCAGTAAATACTAGAGGAGTAACATTAGGTAATTGTACCAATTCTTGAATGGCCTCTTCCTCCATAGGTTCTTGATTCTTCTTGGTCTCAAGAGTCTTGGTCACCTTTGTGACTTCTTCAAGTGATTTTGAGATATCCAATGCAGACTTTTCTACTTGTTCATGTTTTCTTTTATCTCCCTCTGCATTGTCTTCAAGGTTGGCCTTGATAGGTGAATCTAGAATTATGAGTGCCTCATTTCCCTATTCCTCGACATTCAAACCTTGTGCTACCTCATCAATTGTTAAGTCCTCATTTTGTTCTTCCTCAACTTTATCTTTCTCCTCATCTTCAAAATATTTCTTGAACTCATCCTCAATAATGTCAATAATTTCATCTTCAATATCATCATGTATTTTATTCTCAGTATCATCTAGCTCATCAATGTCTTCTTTGTTGTCAAGCTCAATTTTTCTAGATGTGCTTTCATCTTTATTTTTGTCAACTATTAATCCAAAGATGATCATCCATATTCTTTGTGTTTGTTGCACAACACCTTCTATATTATTCTTTAGTATGGAATAAGCTCTCAATTTAGGAATGAATCTATTCCTATATTGATCCATAAATTTTTCCTTTTGCTTCTTTATTAATTCAGGCATAATTTGAGTTAATGCTCCTTCTCTGATTTTCCTTTCTGTCATCATGGCATGCTGCCATTTCTTGTCAATTTTGTTTTCTATTTCATCAAGGACTAGGTTCCCAATCTCCAAAGGTGTCATCTTAAATGATACTAACATATCCATCATAGCTTCTTCTATCTTAGCCTTATCAGATTTGCTTAACTCCTCATACTTAATAAACTTGAAACCTGAAAAACCTGCTGAACTCCGTATGTTGTGACACATTTTATTAATATTAGAAGGGTGTTTATGTGTTGCAACCTTGAACTTTATGATTTCATCGGTTTCACTTGATTCTTCATCTTCTTCATCTTTAACCATAATATATTTTCTTCTTGTCTTTGTTTTTGGCTTACTCAGCTCAGATTCAATTTGTACTTGTTTTCTTTTTCCTGAGCCTACCCCTTTAGCATCCTTTACCAACTTCTTCTTTGGTGGCTTGGAAGATATAGTAACTATTGATGCTCTAGTTCTCAATTGAGATGTGGTAGGAGGAGTAGATTTTTTCCGGGAACTCCTCTTCTTGGCTGGCTTAGAAACCATCACTTTTTTTCCCTTTTTGTCCACTTCCACATCATCATCACTTTCCTCAAAATCACTAGATTTGTCCTCTCCTTGACCTATTGTGATCTGTATTGGTGCATCTTCTTCTTCTTCTTCTTCTCTTTCTTCTTCTCAAGATTCTTCACAATTTTCTTTCTCTTCCTCTCCATTGCTGTAGCCTTCAAATTTAAAGTTATCTTAGATTTAGCTTCATCATAGTTTCCAAATCTCTTGGTCTTTCTATCAATTTCCTCTGCAAGTAGAGTTTTGATAGCTGTAGATGTTTCATTGTGAAATAGAGAAGATGTCACCTCACCGTGATATCAGGAGATATGGTATGAGCATGAATATCAAGTCACATGATATTCACCACATCTCACAAATATCCATGGTATGTGTTTCCCAAATTTCTCATGCCTGTGCAATTTGGCTTAGTCGGCCCTGTCTGGCATCCTTTGTCATGTTTTTCAGGTCTTCGGCTCAAACCCTTGCTCTAAGCCCTCAAGCCCTAAGTTTCTTATGTTTGAACGATGAAGCAAACCCTAGGCCCTGGCTCTTATATTTTGAAGTTGCTTTTTCAAGTCACTAAGAGCATGTGCTTATTTTCCTTGTCGCGTGATCGCTTGGGTCTCAGCGAATATTCCTTTTCTTCCTCCGACTCTGCGTTTCCTCTTGTCGCGTGGTCTCATGATAAAATGGAATAATCCCTCTGTGTCTCCCGACTTATCATTTGTTCTTTGGTCGCCAAGTCGCCAAATAATGTCATAAGCCTCTGTGATAAGTGGGACCCAGGTCTTCAGTCGCTTGATCGCTTGAGCCTCTGCGAATATTCTCTTTTCTTTCCCAACTTCACTTTTCACTTTGTCGTGTAGTCTCTGAACCATATGGAATATTCTGTCTTGGTTCTCAGACTTTGCAATTAGTCCTCAGTCGGGATGTCGCAGGATGACATGTTACAAAGTGGGGGGCCTACCACTTAGTCGCTGGATTGTGAGAAGAATTCAACAGTCATTGAAACATCTTCCGACTTCGCAATTTACCTTTGGTCACATTATTGCGGAAACGAAGTGGTGACTCAGCGTTCTAATGAGAAAATAGATGAACCAATGGTCATGTGACAGATGGCATGTGACATGTGGATGTGGGCCCTCAGTCGGGTAATTGCTAGACAGAGGAAATGGATCACCCGACTTGGAGACTAAGTGTCCTTTGCCTTTAGTCACGGGATCGCAGAACAATTTAAGGGCATAGTCTTTTATTCAGCGACTTAACGGCAGCCGTTCGATGCAGATTATAGATGATCCTACAGTGGTCGCTAAGTCTGGTGATCAAAGTGCCCTACGTGAAAAGTACTCCCGACTCAGCGCCAAGGGTAGTCGGGATGTCGCTAGAAGGATTAAAGGACACATGTAAACTATTTTGAAAAGTCAAAAGGCTCGGTACTTAGTTCTCCCGACTTGGAGACTAAGCTTTGACATGTGGTCTCAAGACATAAAGATAGCATCTGGCGACTGGGCGACAAGCCGTGATAGTTAAAGGTGGCAGTTAGGCGCTGGGTCGCTAGAAGAATGATGAGTTAGGCTGATCTCCTCATGACTTTGATTCCACACAGTCGGGATGTCGTCGGATCTGGACTCGGGTTTACCAAGGGAAAAATGTATGTTGTTGCCAAGTCTAGAGATTTAACCAGGGTTAACGTCTGATGCTCGTGACAAGGAGACTAACAGTCAGTCGCGAGGTCGCTGGAGTTTGAATTTGAAATTTGGCGGCAAGTTTGGCACTGTGAAACGCTCTGCAGCCGTGGTTTCTATTTACTCATGTTCCAAAATTGATCAGAGGGATTCTAGTCATAGGAAATCATACACAGAGCAGTCTGCTGATATTTGAATAGATTGTTTCAATGTCGATGAAAAAGAGGAGGTTCAGCATGTTGCAGAACAGAGTAAAGTTATGGCTGAGTTTCCAGAAGTGCCAGGAAGCCTAGAGAGGAAGTCTTGGGTGATGACAAGGAGAACACTTGGCCATGCACTATTCACAGACAAGAGGGTCAATTATTATAGAGAAATATAGGTGAACAAGTGTGCACAACTATTCAGAATGAACATAAATGCTACTATCCACCATCTACCAAATCTGATAGTTGCCAGATCGAGGGAAGAGCAGGAAAATATCTGTGAAATATCTATTTGACTCGGTCATTCTCCACCACCTCTTCTCTCTCTTTTTCTCTCTCCTATGATTTTAGGGTTAGGGTTTTTCCATGATCATCCAAAGCTTGTTGCATCCTAAGGGATCCCAAGATGGTCATAGCCCTATATATAGCAGAAAAGCTGCAGTTGCAAGGGTCGGTTCTTCTTCCTTTTGTTCTTGCTGTCCTTGTAACTTTTCTGAGTTCCTGACAGAATCAAAGAGATTTTGTAACCCAGGAGTTTATTTTTATGCAGAAGGCATACTTTGTGACTTTTCTTTGTCCTTGGTGTATTTTTTGTATGAGTCTGTAACTCACTGTGAGAAGTAATACGCAGAGTTTCAATTCTTGGATCAATTTGCTGGATTGTATCAACCTTGTCTCTTTTCTGCTTGTTTGTATGTGTCTTGATTGTTGATGGGTTAACTGTGGATGATTCTATTCCTCTTAATCAGTCCTTTCATAGCATCTACTTGTAGAAGAATATGTCTGCTTGCAGGTTGTAACTAGTGTTTTATTGTTTAAATCTGTTAACTATGAAGAAGTCTTTCCTCTTAACTGGTTTACTCATGACCTTGTTATGAAATATTTACGTATGCCTATACAAGAGACTTGTGTTTTACTTACAATTCAGAGTTAGTTGACCCAGGATTTTATCCTGTGTGTGTTATGTTTTCATGCCATTTTCGGTGCATCACCTAGTAGGTAGTTTGCTTTCAGTCATTTCCCTTTCAAAGCAATCCTTCTATCCCTTTCCCTCAAAAGTTTTACTTTCCTGTTTAAGAAGCAAATTAAGGTGATTATCCAAGAGGAACCAGCCTAGAATCTGGAGGTTTCATCTTAGTTAGCATAGGTCCCACAACCTGGGGATGATTCCCTTGTTATACTGGATTATCAAGACCAAGAGAGCTTGAGATCAGAGGCGCAAATTCAGTGTATAAGATTTCTGGCACGCCCGGTGGGACAGTAAAAGAAGTGCCTTGTAGAATATTATGTCATCTCTGATATGCAGGTCACATAATACAAACTTTTGAAGAGGTTGTTCTAACCAGTATATCTGGTGACTCCACTGGTTTTCAAGTTTCAGGCCATCCTTGTTTAAGGTATATGAAAAAGATTGCAACTAGGAGCTCAAAGCCTACTGAATTTTCAGAGTTGCCCTTGAAGAGAAGTCACAAAGGCAGGTCAACTCACAGAGAGTCCCCTGTAAGGAGAGTTCAGTCTACACCTCCTGATTCATCAGAAAGGAGGCCTTTTTCTGTTCTTCATAGAAGAAGAGGAAGATCTCTAACCAGAGATCTAGAAGATTCAAGCACAGCTAATATTTTTGTGAATCTCCAAGTTTCAGCTCCTGCAATGGCTAGAAATTTTGCCTTTGCACCCTTCAATCAAGGGAGCCCGTTAAATTTTACAGTGCATCATGATGTGCCCTTGGTGGCATTAAAGAGTTTTCCTGATTTCACAGGTGAAGGGAAAACCACAACCTTTGAGCACATAAGAGATGTGACTACCATCTGCAGCATCCACAACATAACTCAAGAAGATGTAGCCACCAAGCTGCTAGCAGCATCTCTAAAAGGTAAAGCTCTTGAATGGTTCAGAACTTTACTTGTTGGGTCTATTACTTCTTGGGAT